>JANEYF010001596.1:3057500-3352500 GCA_029963845.1 Rhamnusium bicolor | reverse complement strand
CGTCAGACGTCATTGATGTCTTAGTCACTGATATAGCGACCTGCAAGAGCTGTGACCTCTAATCCTGGTGGGCTAAACTATATACTGAATAAGGCTTACAGGAAACAACTACTAAGCGGACAAAAGCACCGACCTACATTGAATTCAACCTGCAAATCTAGTTTAGTAGCACTGACCACCAGAGGGATACACTTATCACTTACTATGTCTGTCTTGCTTAGTCTGCTTTAGGCGAGCCTGGTTTGCTATTACTATTTGTCTTTTCTATTACTTATGGCATACTGATGAGAACAAAACAAGTTCGAAACCGGTCTATGTCTAGTGAGGAATTGGCAAATGATTTTAGCTACCAAACTAGACTTGCACGTTACGTTTACTTCAATGCAGATGGGGGCTTTTGTCCGCTGTGTAGTTGTTTCCTGTAAGTGTTATTCAGTATATAGTTTAGCCCATCAGGGTTAGAGGCCACAGCTCTTGGTACCTGCTTTGCAGGTCGCTATCAGTCACTAAGACATCAATGATGTTTGACCAATGACTTCAGAAATAGGAGAAGTCATTGTGTCTGACTGGTAGTAGCACTGACCACCAGGAGGGATACACTCATCACTCACTATGTCTGTTTTGCTATAAGTCTGCTTTAGTCTAACCTGGTTTGCTATTATTATATTTATTTTCCATTACTTATGGCATACTAACGAGAACATAACAATATTTTTTAAATATTTTATAATGGTTTTTAATATTGCTGAAATATTTTGAAAGTTTTTGAAAATATTCAATGGAAATATTTTGTATTCATCTTCGTAGGAATATTTTCAAAATATTTTAAATTGTTTATGAAATATTATTAAAATATTAAAGTATATGTTTAATTTAACCTTTTATGCATAATTAAGAAAATGTTTTTAAAATAGTTCTTCCACTATTGGCATGCCACTTCGTCATTCCTTAGAAAAAAATATAGTTACAATGCACAAAGAAATATTAGTGTTAAATATGTCATTGTAAACTTCTATCCAATTTTTTCTGTGATAGTAATTATTATATCAAATATATTTCAATTTACCATATTAATTAAGTTTTTATAGTTTTTCTCTTTTATTTTAAGAGTGACAAAATAGCGATAATGGGTTAGTAAATTAATCGATTACAAGCAATTATTTGATCTGTAAAATAATTTTTTTTGACCAGCAAATACGAAATCTAACAGCAAAACTATTTTTTTTTCAAATTCCGGATTTCACCAGCAAAAATTATAATTTGATCAGCAAAATCACGATTTGCTCTTTACATTTTGTCGATCAGAAACTTATTTTGCAGATAAATCATTAATTCCCGATACTTATTTATTGTATAGAAATTTGTATATTAAATTTAATCAATTGTAAATTGTTAATAATAAATAATGTTACAAGAAAATAAATCAATTAATAAAAATGAAAAACGAAACAAAAAAAAAGTAAGCTGAGAGTTGTACTCGAACTCCGGTCGACACGGACTATAATCAATTCCAATTTAAGTTATTTATTTCCTATTTCTACATTTCTAACTTGCTACGCCATTCAAAACTTTAACATCATTTACCATTACAATTTAACATGTTAGTAGTTTTTTATTTACACTGCAGATCAGGTCATTTATGATCTAGTTTATTTATTCCCATCTCTGATTGGTTTAGAAAGTTTCTTTTAAAATGCCAAACCAATCAAAAACAAAAATTTACTGAACTGATCTGAAACATAATGCAAATAAAAAACTACTATTTATTCAATATTTTTCAGATACAGACGACTCGACCTATTATATGTTATAAGTAGAGTTGGCAAAAATGCACCGCACGACATAGGCGTGCGCATCATAATAAGTGTAATAAAGGAAATTAACTAGTAATAAAAACAATAAACTGTCACAATTTATAACAATGTATGCACAACTTACCCTCTTAATTAGCTTGGTTATCACAAACTGGAAAGATCTGTAAAATTTTTTTCAGTATCATGTTTGTTTCTATGGTTGTCTCCGAGAGTAATGTTCGATGTAGTGAAAAAATATGCTTATATCTTGAGAACGTTCGACATCTATTTATGTAATACAAGCATACTTAAAATAGTCTTTGAACTCACTTAACGGATCTGCAGATGTATCATCAGTATTATCACAAATTTATTTTAATCTGGTAAAACCGGTGTCTTGCTTTAACACACGTGCCAACTTTTCTCCAACGGGTTCTTTTTTTTCGTGACCTGGTGTAGTCGATTTACTTTGTCCACTATTTGCAGTGACTCTGCTAACGACAACGCACTGTTTTGTAAGTTCTGTGTGGCGTCATGTAATCCTTTATAGTTCTTGTGAATAGTTTTTAAAGCTGTTTCAACAGAAACATCTTAATAGCTGCAGCCTCATCTGGATTGAATTGTAGTATCACAGCTTTTTATTTGTTGTAAATATTCACCATAATAAAAAGCTGCCTTCAACCATGTTCCCCAATGTGTAAGAATGCTGTGGTGATTCAGGAATGCCGGGACATTTGCTATGGAATGCGCGAAGACGTTTAGCAGATTTGAGAAACACTTTCTATGTACTTGTTATTAATGCATCTATCTCTGGAAAACCTTGTCGAATATTGTCTACCACAAGATGTAAAGCATGCATTTTATACGTAACATGTACCAACCTACAACCGTGTTCTTGAAGAGAATGGCCTACCGAATGCATTGTCGCAGTACCATCGGTCACAAACATCAACACTTGACTTTTTGACAGGTCAAAGTTTTCTAACGTCTCCAGCACCACCCGCGTAAATGTTTGGTCAGGACGCTCAGTTAGTCTTTTGTTAGCTAGTAACAGTGGAAATGTCGGTTTAAGAGGGTCCAGTACACGTTCTAACATTTAAAATAGAATTTTTTTACAATCTGTTGTCTCGTCAACACATAACCACAGCCGTGTATTTTTTAGTACACATTTGATCTTATTTACAATGTCTTCGCTTACAGTTGGTACATAGTTACGCAACGTTGTACGACTTGGTAACGTCACCTTGGGATTGTATTTTTCCAGAATTCCTGAAATGGTTGTTTATCTAGTATGTGCAGCGGAACATCACAGGCAATCAGCATTAAGAGTAAATCGAACATAAACTGTGTTATCGAAGGCACGCCATTTTTTTTTTAAATTTTATGTTGCACAGAATTTACGTGACATTTACAATCACGTTTGTCCCATCACATCAGGTCTATCTCGCACATCTTACAAATTATTATAGCACCATTAGAATAAATCCGGGAATTCACTGATAAATTTATTCACTTTGTCAGCGTATGACCGTTTTTACCCTTGGACAAGGTTGACATAGTACTTTATTATTAAATTAATATCAAGAATAAAATACAACAAATGAAATTATCAACAATACAACGGAGAGGAATAAATTACATTG
This sequence comes from Rhamnusium bicolor, assembly GCA_029963845.1. Classification (NCBI taxonomy): domain Eukaryota; kingdom Metazoa; phylum Arthropoda; class Insecta; order Coleoptera; family Cerambycidae; genus Rhamnusium; species Rhamnusium bicolor. The sequence goes on along the minus strand of JANEYF010001596.1, from coordinate 3,349,064 downwards.
TACACACTACGAGGTATAACAATAGACTAAAATCAAATGTTAGTCTTTGCTAAAATAGTAAACAAGTCTCGCTTACGTATTTGGGTACTTCTTTACCTGGCACCGCTATGACTTGTGGACCGATTTGCCAACTCCAGTTAGAAGTTAGACGTCTATAAGTCTATTATCTCGAGGACTAAATCCCATTGTGCAAAATTCGTTCTTAACCTGTTTGATAGTCCCCTTGTAGGTAATTTTATACATAAATGTTACATAACAATTTTTTTGAAAAAAAATTATTTTAGATGAAATTTTATTTAAATTCCATACAAATTAAATTGTTCAAATTGTCTTCGATTTACTTCTTGGCAATATGCAAGAAAAAAATTGAGAAATGTATTTAAAAATCGACAATTTGTTGGAGCGATTTTTTGTCACTCACTTTGTAATGATTTTGTCGAATTTATTCCAACTTTTACGTGCACACTGGGTATACTGTAGGTCTTACAAGGTTTTTTAATACATATTATTTATTATATTATTAAAAGATTTTCTGTCATTTTTTTCTGTAACATTTAATGTCAAATTAATTTAAATGCATTTACATTACGTGATTAATTTAATCTCACCTAACACTCAACGTATGAACTTAAGCATCGAATATAACTGATCAGTGATCAGTAGGGCTGCCAAATATGTTCCGTGGGACAACGGCGTAAGCGAAATTAACATACGAGAAACAATAAACGGTTACAATTTATAACAATGTATGTAAAACTTACCCTCTTAACTAGCTCGATGAACTAGCTTGCTTATCACAAACTGGAGAAGATGTGGAGCCATTTTGCAGCATCGGGTATGTTTCTATGGTTGTCTCCATGAGTGATGTTCGCTTTGATGAAAATATATTCTTATATTTTGAAAACGACCGTTCGACATCTACTGATGTGATACACGCATACGTAAAATAGTCTTTGAACGCATTTAACGGATCTGGGGCTACACCATCACATATTTGGTAAAATTGGTGTCTTTATTTAACACACTTCCGAACTTTTCTTTAACGAGCTCATTTGCTGCTTCACTTACAGCGTGTAGCAGTAGATTTACTTCGTCCACTATTTGCAGTGATGACTCCGCTAACGACAACGCACTGTTTTCTAATTTTTTTATGCTTAATGGCTGCAGCCTCAACTGAATTGAATTGTAGTATCACAGCTTTTATTTGTTGGAAATATTCAGCATAATAAAATGCTGCTTGCAACCATATTCCCCAACGTGTAAGAATTGGCTGTGATGGTTCAGGAATACCGGGACACTTGCTATGAAATGCACGGAGACGTTTAGGAGATTTAAGAAATACTTTTTTTGTACTTGCTATTAATGCATCCACCTCTGGAAAACCCTTTCAAATAGTTTCTGCCACAAGATGTAAAGCATGCACTTTACACGTAACATGTATAAACATACAACCTTGTACTTGCAAAGAACGGCCTACCGAACGCATTGTCACGGCGCCATCAGTCACAAACATCAACACTTGACTTTTTGACAGTTCAAATTTTTCTAACGTCTCCAGCACCACCCTGGTAATTATTTCGCTAGTACACTGACTTAGTCTTTTACTAGCTAGTAACAGTGGAACTGTCGGTTTAAGAGGGTCCAGTACTCGTACTATAACATTTAAAATAGAATTTTTTTTACAATCTGTTGTCTCATCAACATATAACCACAGTCGTGTATTTTTTAATTTACATTTCATCTTATTTACCATGTCTACGTGTACAGTTGGTAGATAGTTACATAACGTTGTGCGACTTGGTAAGTTCACCTGGGCATTGTATTTATTCCAGAACTCTCGAAATGGTTGTTTATCGAGTATGTCCAGCGGAACATCACAGGCAAACAGCATTAATAGTAAATCAAACATACACTGTGTTGTCGAAGGCACGCCATTTTTTTATTTTTATGGTGTACACTATTTACGTGAAGTCCACAATCACGCTTATCCCAGCACATCAAATCTTTCTCGCATGCTTTACAAATTATTTTAGCACCATCATAGAATAAATCCGGGAATTCACCTATGAATTTATTCACTTCGTCAGAAAATGGCCGTTTTCTACCCCTGCGTACGTCTGCCATGCTTTATTATTAAATTAATATCAACAATACAGTACAACAAATAAAATGAAAACACAAAAAACAATATGCAATACGCCCAAGTGACAACGTGTACACAACTCGAAAGCTAATAATAGACTGGACTGGAGAAAGAGTTTCGCGGTCAAGGTGAATGCCGGCGACAGTAAGTACATCTGTACTCTACGACCATGATTCACAGAAACGATTTGCAGCTTTAGTGATCAGTATATTTCATCAATTAAAATGAATTATAAATATGGGCACTATCGAATGATTTAAACTATCGAATGATTTAAACTATCGAATAATTACTGAATGATTGATTCCAACTATCGAATGAATTCATTCGAATAAATTCGTTCAATTAGAACTTTTCTAGAAACCATCATACGAATGATATTGTTAACTTGCTAATTAATGCTGTTTCACCTCTCATAAAAAATGGGTCTTTAGAATCAGAACCGCCATAGCCTTGTATTAGTCACATATCATTATTAGTTAGTTGGCAGTTGCGTTTTGTTTATTTTGTTGTTTACACTATCGTATCACATAATAAAATGTGTCTCTTATCTATGAATAAAATACCACCTCCGTCTATGCATATTCATAGCCTCCATTCTTAAATCCAACATTTTTTAAATTAATTCGTTCGCAATTCAACTATCGAATTATTCGAATAAGTACCAACTGTCGAATTATTCGACAGTTTTTATTCGATAGTTCCCATCACTAAGTCGCAGATCTCAGTTTGCATTTTTTACACATGACTAGGTTCCTACGGGATTTTGGTAAAAACCGATAGCAGGACTAGAAATAGAAATAACACATTTTGTTTACTATAATGTGAAAATTACAGGGTGGCACACTTCTTGGTGTCCGAGAAAAAATATTCTTATTCTTAATTTGTTCCGATTGCATTTTTTGACTAGATTCCTTCGGCTTTTTGGAAAAAACCGATAGCAGGACTAGAAATAACACTTTTTGTTCACTGTAATAATGTGAAAATTACAGCGTGGCGCACTTCGTAGTTACGAGAAAAATATTATTATTCTGAAATTGTCGCAGATATCAGTGAAAAGTCCGGGGTGGCACACCTCATAATTTTCCAGAAAGAAATGATTATTCCTTATTTGTCGCGGACCTCAGTTTGATTTATTTACATGACAAGATTCCTACGGATTTTTAGGGAGAAACCGATAGCAGGGCTAGAAAGAGCATTCTTTGTTTACTGTAACCTCCAACGGCGGTTCGTGGGTCAAGAGATAGGGAGGTCAATTAGAAAAGTTTGCTGTATTACCTACCTTTTAAAGTAATTTAAATTCCAAGTCGATCCTCCGGTCTTTTTGAGATGCAAAGTGGTCAATTACTTACTTTTTCATTAAAGTCTTTTATCTTCTTTATTAATGCCCTTTCTATGGTAAGCATAGCTAAAGAAGATAACCTTTTTCTGACCCATGGTATTTCTTAAAAATGTCTTTATTCTTTTAAGAACAACGTTCACTTTCGACGGTAGTCATAGGGAGAGTACACAAGATTTTTAACAGTTTGACACTTTCAGGAAAAGTATTGCACAAATTATTGTTAATAAAAAGCTGTAACAAAGCAACTGCGCCCTCACTATTGGAAAAATGTTCTCGGCTATATATTACTTCTAATTGAGTTTTAAGTTTCAAATGATGTATGACTGGATACTCCGTTTTAACTAATTTAAACATATCTTGAGGAAAGCTTTTTTTATAATCTTTAAATCGATCTGCGTGAAATAACTGAGACACTGCTAAATGATTACTGAAGCCAAACCTGTTTTTGATCTCAGATGTAATTATATCACAAACTTCTAATGAAATTCTCCTTTTTGATTCTTCCGTCTTACATCTCTGGGCAGACTGCATGGATGTCTCCTCCAAATAGTTATTCAAAATTTTATTTCTGATGTCTTCAATTTTACTATTAAAAACGCCAATACACTTATTTACTGTTATGACATCGATATTACATTTTTGTAATTGATTGAACAATATATCACAATGAGGCATAACTAAATGAAAAAAATTTAACCAGTAAAGAAAATGTTCATTTTGTAAGTAGTTTTTTAAACCAATAGCTTGGTTTAGAGTGTTGTTTTCTGATTCATTATCAATGATTTTTTTCTAGACAATCTAATAATTATGTTCGATAGGTATAAACAGTCTCTATGCACTTTGTATTAAAATTCCATCGTGTTGGAGCCGCTTTAGGTAATCTCACCTTAACAACATTATCTAACACGGCTGTTCTTTTTGGCGATTTTCCAAAGAATAAAGAAAAAGCAAAAAAAATTTGTATGCTTTTATCCTGACTTGATGCTATTTGTAAAATTAAATTTAGTTGATGAGCGTAACAATGAATAAAATTTGCTGAGGGATAACTTTTTTTAATTTTGGCTTGTACACCTCCAAAAGCATCACTCATTACTGATGCTCCATTGTAACTTTGTACATTGAATTTCGAAAATACCTATTAACTTCTTTTTTCTTATCAAGAGATGTTTGCTTTATCGTCATATTAGGTTTTGGACGGCCACCACCTTTGAATTTCACTCGGTCTTCATAACCCAACTTATGTCCTTCTTACAGTTTTAATATATTTTGTACAACACTCATATTTAATAGTAAACACCAAAAACACTGTTTTACTTAATTTCATGACAACTAGAGATTTACTGATAAAATGTTCACAAATAAAAACATTAAAAACAACGCGACAGAGTTTACCGACCAACCCGTACCTAGTCTGCATTAAGACTGCTGACTGGCGACTGCTGTACTAAACTTCGTACGTTACCGTGTCAGGGTCGTCAGGGACATTGTCACCGCCAGTGTTTTCTGTTTCTTTTGCTTTCTGACGATTCGCGCATAAGTCTATTTCACTATAATTCGTTGTAAATTCGGTCCGTAGCTAGCTTTGAGGACACGTTGTGAATTGACCCAAGATTTTTAAATTCTATAAATGAATAATGTAATGATCTAGATATTTGAATAGTATTGTGCATAGAATGAACTAGAAACTTTAATGTATTTTTTAAGAATATTAAAAATATATATATTATAAATTTTTAAACTTCAGAAAATGAATAGCTCTAATTTTTTAGTTGTATGTGGGACGTCATTGACCAAATGACCCTATAGAAGAACCGCCAGTGGTAACCTCCTACTAACTTGGTAGCGAAAATCAATATGGTTTGAATCTACCCTGGGACAAATTTGAAATTTGTTTTCAAATCAGATGAGGTATGCAAGTGTCGATGCCCTAGATATGGTTTGGATTCCACAATAAACTGTAGGCCCTCGTCTCTCTCTGCCTAACAAACGGTTTTGAAAGGGTTAGCTCAACGACTCGAGGAGGCTAAGAAAACATTTTTTTATGGTAATGAAGAAGTCCAAACGAGGCGAAATGGAATAAATTGATAAATATATGGAATCATTGAAACCGTGAATTCACCACATGCTCTAGTTATATGATACGATAAAGTACACTTTACTAATTTTAATTCTGCAACATGCTTACCATTTCCTTTAATAGAGTTCAGTCGCTCGCACAGCTTTATAATAATGCTATTCTTATTATAATAATTACAAGTACACTCTGAAAATTTGTCGTTACAAAAAGTCACGTTGAAGAGCAGTCTTTTTAAATGAAAAAAGAGACAGAAATTAGGGATATTCAATATTTTTATGTTAGTGATATGTCTGTGATTTATACATTTCATAATAGGTATTTCATTTTGTTTTGACATTTTGTCAAATATAAATAGTAGACATGGAAAACCCAACAAATGGAAAGTTAAATAAAACGAAATATAAGAAATATCGGTCCGCATCTAAATCACAATCAACTAGCTTAAAAAAAGTCGAATTGAGTCAAGTCGTAAAAAAAATCGAAACAGTACCTGAACCGGTGAAACAAAGTCCAAATGATGCCCAAACAGTATATTTTAACGATGGCGAAAGGAAGATAGATTATGTTTTAGTGTATTCAAGGTATGAAGTACAAAAGGACCGATATAAATTAGATACAATATCAACTTACGTTTCCAACATCAAGCTTGTTGGTTTACAGACTGAAGAGGAGGAGGGATTGGTAGGATGCATAAAAAATTCTTTGTTTTCTTTGAAATAACCACTTACTTTTTACAGATTTTAGATGACCTAGTTTGTGTAAAAATACATGCGCCTAGACCAATTTTGATTAAGTATACAAATTTATATAGAATCGAGTTAAGTCAGAATAATCCAAACTACAAATATTCAAGGGCAATCCGTTTTAAATTTATGAGAAGTATCGTTACTTGCCCTAATGTCGACGACCCTGTCTATCACAGAGCTCCGTACGTAAAACTTTTGTTTATATTGTATTCAAGGTTTAAAGTAGTCAAATAAGGCATTGTAGGAATTATCCCACACCAAAGGCCAGTTGTACGAACGAGGTTGAACCACAGTTCAACTCAATTATGTTTAAAATTCTAGGTTACGGTTGGTATCCTGGAATTTGAAACCAAGTTCAGCTGAACCACGTTTATACAATTGGCCCTGAGATTTCTATGCATTTTTGAATGGGTAATTTTGTACCCAATAACTACATGAATATCTATATTTTTCCTGAGTCGTCTTAAAAGATCATCTTGAAAAAAATTGCTGAGAGATTCTTTATAATAAAGTTTATATCTCAAAAAGTAATCGACACATTTTTATGATTCAGATTAATTATCCGTTGCTTTATTAGCTTACAAAATCGCAAACGCCGATCAAGGCCATCTTAATTGAGTTTATGGACCAAATGAAGTATAAACTTCATTCAAATGTTTTAGAATTCTTTGGACAGTAGACCGTGACATACCCACTACATCATGGTCCATAGCAACGTGGCCCAGGACCACCCATGACACTGCTTAATTTCTTACAGGGTTTTCAGCATTTCTCTTTTTATTTGCTATAGATCCGGTGTTACAAAATGTTGTCACTAATTACAAAATATAAGGATGCATGTACACGCGTCTCGCTGAATACATATGCACATTCACTGTTTTTAAAGTAAAGCGAAATTCAAAATAGACGTCGACGTTTGCAACAAATCATAGAAATTTATCAGACGATGCTATACAGATTGAGCCAGACCAATAGGAACACGATTAACAGTATGCGCAGTTTACAGTCGCCCGTCTGTTGCCAGCACGATGGGACAATACATGTAGGCTGAGTACGAAGTCAGAACGAAAGTTAACGATTGCGCATTAGAGTTAGGGCGTTTGCCAGCGCACTGAGAGGAGCAGACAACAGACTAGCAGATTTCAGTAGTGCTAAAGCTGTGTAGGGTGGTGTTCGTTCAGACGAGCGACTGTAAACTGCGCATATGACTATTCGTGTTCCTAGTCGTCCGGCTCGATCTGTATAAGCTCTAATAATAATGCAGGTGTATGCTAAAAACCACAAATAACAATTCATGGACGAAAAATAGAGATAAGTCCTTGTAATTAGTTGTACTTATATTAAATGGACACGGTAATCGGACGCGCCACTGGATTTCGCATATTCAATCGTCTGCAATAATAACATAGGCGCCAAGATATCTAAAAATGATTATATTACCTATTACTTTTAGGCCTCAATTTACACCCTTTCCCTCTCGATAGCAGAAGTAGCCCATAAAAAACCAGTTATGCTATAACCTTTTTACATAAATCAACCTTGCTTTTGACATAAAATTCCTGCCTGAGGAAGTCTACTGTATGATCAACGAGAGTATTAACAATTTTAACTTTTAAGTTGTTATTTTTAGCGACACGCTGTCTGGTAATCCACCGACAGATTACACTGATGCCGAAAGAATCTATATAGTGAACAAAATATTATCCCAAATACACTATAGCTCCATTGAGACAGAATTTGGATTTCAAAGACTGGTCACAAGAAAGATTCTTTTAGCAGTTTATCCCTTACATGACTCTCTCTGTGACTGGCCGAAGGAAGGTCCGGTAACAAACAGACAAGTAAGTCATTGTGTGATTTTTTAAAATCATATTTAAATATGTGTATGTTATAATATAAGCGTAAGCTTTTAGCAAGATATTGGGCGACTGTAAGATACTGCTACAAGTTTCAACCATTTACAATTATCGAGAGGTATTATGGGCCAGCAGTTGCATATTATTTTGCCTGGTTGGGTTTCTACACCAAAATGTTGTTCCCAGCCGCAGTATTAGGAGTTTTATGCTTTGTATTGGGAATTGCTTATTTTACGTATGTAGGCAAACATATCGAGTGAGTCTAGAGTTAGGTATTAAGTGTGCAGGGAGATTGGAAACATGTAGGTATTGGTATAGAAGTTCAAAAGACGGTAATAATCGGGCACATCATATCAAAGTGTAAACGTGTTAGTAGGTAATATAGATACTGGGAAATAGAAGAAGCAGTAACTAGAGATGCTTTTTTTTTGGTGGGTCTGCCTCACAATATTTAATTGCTACGCCACACAATATTTAATTGCTAGTAAAAGATTACAAAGCGTCAATGCTGTAACTGTACAAGAACGCTTAAATGATGGGTGTTGGTAATTCACAAGTATAGGTGAGGAAACGTATATTGTAACGGGACGTCCGAAGTAAGACGCTAAGGACCGCAGAGCCGGATTTAAGGGGGTTATGCAGGTCGCGCGGCGAAAAATGCTAACTTTTTTTGGGAATTAATTGCGGCTCAACTATTGAACATAGAAACATGGGACTGGTCTTAAATTAAAAAGCAATGTCTCAATTATCAAAAAAAAAAAAATTTTATGGTCAATTTTTACATAAAAAAAAAGTTGCAATAAAAAAATGTTGAAACGCATTTTTTTGCCGTCCCCAAACGGTGTACCGGATTTCCGGAACTGTATGCATCTGAAACAAACGCAAAAAATTTTTTTTAGTCATTTATACCATTTTCCACAATCTCTGCCGTGGGTTTTTGAAAAATTAAAAAAATTCGATTTGTGGCAGTAGTTTGAAAAAAAAGTCAATTTTCACTTTATTCAATTGTTAATAATAAACAAATGGTGAAAGATATCCAAAAACCCACGGCACAGATTGTTGCAAATTTCATACTGAACATTGTGTCAAAATTTGGTGTTAATCGGATTAACGGTTTTCGAGATATCACGTACACCGTCCAAAAAAACATAGTTTCGAGAAAAACGCATTTGAAAATCAGGTACAGATGCCTAAAAATGCCTAAAAAATTCTAATAAGATAGAAAATATTGTAGTAAAGGATTAAAAGGGTCATCTATCATCCAGGTATAAGTACCTGGGTTACAGAAAGCCACGTACTTAGCGCGCTTCCAGTACAATAGGCTCCCGCGGCGCTTGGGCCGAAACCGCCCGGGGAAGGATACTACGAAAACCGCTGTAAATCGGTCAATTTTCAAGATTTTTCAAAAATTCTTTCAGATTATTAAAGATAAGGCTTTGCACTATACGAATATGCAAAAAACCGAAAATCGAATTTTTCGAAATTTCTGACCTCCATAACCCCCTTAACTCTATTGTTCGTTCGTTTACTTTTTTAATGTAGGTTTTTGTGCTCAGTTTAGCTAGCAACAATTTAACAATTGTACAAAAAGTATTAACTTGAAATAAAATTATTGAATTTAACGTATTGACTACACATAAAGAAGTTATAGTATCCAAGTTTGCTTAATACAAATTTTTACTACCCAGCAAGAACCGCGAGGAGGTATGAGCATTTATTGTCAGGAAAGGATGGGTATGAAATATTAGTATAGAATAAAGAGATTATTTAAAAAGTAACAAGAAACCTTTAAAAAACAAAATAAAAACAAAAAATATACTCTCAAAATAGTAACAGAAACAAATATTTTTCTCAATAAAACAACTAAAAATAAATTCTAATTAGTTATTACTACAATAAAAACAGAAAGACGTACTTTTGTCAAAATGAAAAAATAATAATAATAACATTAATAAATAATATCTCGAAAAAGAATGTTTCTCAAGCACTGAGCTACGAAAGCGCAAAAACGGTATTAAATAATGCATTTGATTCACTTCTTCACTTCACATCACTTCACGTTACGTCACCTCACATTGCTTCTTCCTCTGAATCCTCACCCTTCTCACCCTCTTCTTCATTTTCAGAGAACTACTATCCTCGTTCAAATTTATAATAAATTTATTTCCACTTTCCACTATTTATATGAAATTTGGCAATTTTAAAATGATCATCCTCAAATGTAATTACTTTCCTAATTCTTTTTTTCCCAATCTTCCTTGTTAATCTCAACACTTCATTTTAAATTAACTCTACGACTTTCGGAAAAATATCTCCTTTTCTGATATTTTTCTTCAATTTACACCAAATTAATTCAATCGGGTTGAAAATATAGAAATATAGCGGTAATCTCAACACTTTGTGGCCATATCTCTCGGCTACATTATCTATAATATACTTCTTCTCAATTTTTCATTTGCAGGACTTCCAATAGTTGTACTTTATTATAATTATCCTCAAAATAGATATCATGTTCCATTAAAAAAATTTGGAACTCAAAAGATAATTGTAAAAAGATTCTTGTAAATATTAAGGCAAATTTGTTTCGCTTGCTCGTTCAAATGTAACCGATATTTTCTTACTGAAAACACTAATGAACTTTGATTTTCTTTATCACTGTAATCACTATCACTTTCATTTTCACAAACACAATAAGATGCAGACGTAGAGACCTCATGGTCGGAATATTTTTACATCAAAGATCTTCTTAAATTATTTTCAAAAACACACCAGCAAATAAACAGATATAAAATAATTATTACTTATATTACACTATTATACGACTCACTGCAACACGATAATCTTCTTAAAATATTTTCAAAAACACGACAGCAAATAAACAAGATATTAAATAATTATTATTTATCTTATAATAGTATACATACAAATATATCAGCACTACTAGAATGATTCGGTAACTAAATTAAATGCGGCCCTGACGTATCACAGCATCTACGATAAACTCTGCCTTGGTCGCGTACCAGCAAACACAACAATCATCGTTCTCGCTTTAATGTAAGCGGTGTAAAAAACGGAAGATGTCATGTGTTAGACATTTCCCACCTTCATGTCGCGTTTTGCTCCGCACGTTCCGTCGCAATATAGGTTTCCTCAACTATACTGATTTAGTCACTTACTCTCCAGCCGGTGAATGAAGACCCGCGCGGCAAAGAGAGTATTGCTGATAAGTCGCCAGCTTTCTGCGAAACCATACACTAGGAATATATCTCTCCCAATGAGTAGATGCGGATGCAAACGATCATAAAAATTTGCCATACACTGCCATACAGTTTTAGACGTGTAGGTTATAATTTATAAATACTTATTTTATTTGTATATTATCTAAGACAAACTAAATGTATTATTTTCATGAAAGTACATGTACCAACGGCCGCCATTGGGCAACTCTAGCAGTAACATATCCAGTGCCTTATATCAGTGTCTATTTGCATTTATTACACAAGATGACTCTTTCTTTTCTTTCTCTTCTTTCATAAATTTACCCAGCCGACTTGTTCACTAAATTACAATTTTCTCAAAAACGTTTATAAACGACTTTGCTTATATCAAATAGTTGCCTCAGTACCAATACCTATTAAGTTTCCAATGCGTGAAGTGTACGAACAAGATTCTGAGAATAAAAAAACAATAATTTTTTAGCGAAGAGGTATGTGAGTCAAACCAACTGATATGCCCAGTTTGCCCTAGCGATGATTGGTGTCAATTTAGTCCCTTAAGAGATTCTTGTTTATTGATGAAAATTGCTATAGTGCTGGAAAATCCAGCAACTGTTTTGTATTCTATAATAATGTCATTCTGGGGTAAAAAAAACAATATAATGTTTTTATTTGTTTAATAAGTTTTTTTAGGAGTTATATTTATGGTAACTTGGAAGAGAAAGCAGAGAATGCTAAGAGTGAGATGGAATTTACGTGAATATGTTGATACCGAACCAAGGTGATAATTATTTAAAATCATCCGCCTCGGAAAGGGGCAAGGGGGCACTTACCAAGGATATTGTAGTCAGTTTTGCGTTGACTTTTGCTTGTTTCGACAATATTTCATTTGTACGAAAATTATTTTTTGTTCGAAGCCTATATTTATTTAATACTTTTGTTTTTATTAAAGTTTAACAGGGTTTAACGTTTATATTGCTGTAAACATTAAAAAATACTATTCTCTTTTATTCACACAATTTTATAACCCGATTCATTACACAACATAGTAAATTTATTTTTTGTTTAATTTATTTTTGTTAAAGTGTTTTCATTTTAATTGTGCCCCTGTAAATCTTACTACGCACGCCTATGTTTAATATGGTTTCTGAACTACATACATTAATTTTTTTAGGGAAGAGTTTATAAGAACAGCACCTTTGACAAGAATATCATCGATAACAGGAAATAAAGAGTATTACTATCCATTTTGGCACAAATTAAGGCGACATATACTTTCCCATTTCGTCATTTTTATTATGGTAAAATCAGATAATAAATAAATTATTTGGTAAATTGTAGCATCTTCCTAAGATAGCTCTGAAGCACCTAGCCAAAAATAACAAATTGGAACATATACACTTTATAACTAGAAATTTGTAACGAAGTGATTATTTTATAGGCTTAAGTTAGGTAACTAGGTGCTATTTGTCTGTTTCAAAAGATATTTTAAACATTGTAGTACTGCGCCTTTAATAGTGGTATTGTCAGCTGATCATTAATAATAGTAAAATTGTTAATTATAAATAAGTAGTATTGATCTGTTTGGATAAACATTCCACACATGCCGAGTGGCCGGCAGTACGTGAATCGCGAAACGCGAAGCGCGCATCTTGCCCCGGCACTCCTGTGCCCGCGCTACCGTGAAGGACCCCGAGACTGGAAACAATCAAATTAGTTCCCGTCTGACCGCCAACCGAAGAACCACGCCGACCAGCACAGTAAGTAATCTTGTGAGTATAAAGGTACATAGATATACAAATGTAATTGCGCATTGCTCTAAGTCGGTAAAAGGTGACGTAATTGCAATATTTCGCGCATGACTACCGCGCCCTCCTACTTCTGTCTTTGGCAGAGTTTAGTAGCTTGAGGATTTTTCAAATAAGTCAGTTGCCGTTTAGCTGCTGACTGGAGAACCACGCCGACCAGCATAGTAAGTAATCTTGTTGTGAGTATAAAGGTAAAGGTTTGTTTTAAATTGAATTCGGGTGACGTATTGCCATATTCCGCGCATGCCTACCGCGTCTCATCCTACTTCTGCTTTTGGCAGAGTTTAGTAGTTTGAGGATTTTTCAGAGCATCCAGGACAGTACGTTGCTGCCGCCAGTACCGACCAGACATGCCGACACCGACCGCTCCAGAGAGGAAGCAGCCCAGGATACGGAAGTAGGTATTAAGGTTTGGTAAATAAAGGTATAGTAAATAACCGCCATAGATAGTCATAGCCATAGTGTGCTTGACGGACGGATCCCCTCCTGGGATCCGTCCGTCGTCTGCTTATGGCCGATTCATTATTGCTGGTCACCTTTTTTCACTGCTTAATCACCGTATTACCGTGTCGCACCGCTTGTACGCCCGCGTACCGTCCCCGCTTGCCTGTAATTAAGACCGTTTGTAGTATAAGTTGTAGTTACTAAGGTGCATATAAAGTGTAAATAATAATTAGTGTGTAGAATAAATGTAAATATATTGAATAAGAGTCGTTTCATTAACTGTAGAGTATAAGTTACCTTTTATCGACCCCTGGCTTATCCGTTTCTTCACTGTAGTTGCCCGGCCTCTATCGTTCCGCCCATAGAGTAAAGTGGTGTTTCTGCACTCTAAACAGAAACTGGCGCCCGAGATATCCGTACCGTGAGCACCGCCGTAGTGTTGGGCGTCAAAGTGACACTTCTGCTCTTGCGTAGAGCAGCGGAGTACGTCACAAATTTAAATTAAATTGAAAGGTTAATCTTTTCTGGCAAACAAAGAGCAGCTGTAGGTGATTACTGATTAGATCCTCCTCAGATTAGCATATTTAAGGTAAAGACAGATGTGAATTAAATGTATACTATATACATTTAAGAGAACTGCCTGGTGTTTTTTAAATGTAAAATTGCTACCTAAGCTGACGTATACCTCCTGTCTTATCACACCGGATATTCTTTCTCACAAGCGGAAAAGACTAACTCGTCACCCGAACCTACCGAAGCCCCGTGAAGCCCCACCTAACCCCTGCGAAGCCCTACCTAGCCCCGAGACTCCCGGCATACCTTTATGGCCTCAGGGCTCCGGCAATCTAACCTAATGTCTATCGAGAGAGCCCAAGAGCCTATGGTTTGAAGGTCATTAGAGAAGCCCTCCGTCCTCCAGACGAGCGCTAAAGAGGCTCCTACAAGAAGTGGCCCCCTGAAGAGCTTAAGAGCTTCTGCTATAAGAAGTGCGATAGGAGCGGTTTAAATTACATAGTGGCCCAAACAATTGATCGTGATGGTGAGAGCTTTAATTACATAGTGGGCCCAAAAAAACATTTTAGGAAAAACAAGATGTCTGTATATAGAAAAAGCATGCGCAATAGTTACAGAAAAATATGTCTGATTGCTGACGTCACATGATATTAAAAAAAAACAAGATGTCTGCATATAGAAAAAGCATGTGCCATGGTTATAAAAAATATATTAGATCATAGGTGCCACACCTGACATCGTTAAAATATGTAAGTACATATCTTATTACACCTGTACACGAACCCCTAGTTGTTTTGGTTAACGGTATTTTACCACTAGAAGTTAATGTTCTCATAAAGTTAAAAAAAGTCTTTTCATGGTTTAAAATTAGTTTATTTCTCTGACACATGCACATCCAAGTGTAACTTGGAGTTTATAGTAAAGTTCTACCTGATACTGAAAGTATAGTATTGTCTGGATACATCGTCGTATTGCCATGTTGATTATGATCTGGTAAATCGGTACCGTAATCAAAAAATAGTAGTAGCCCTAAAATTGAGCCTTGAGGGACACCCAGACTTATATTGTGAATATCAGATTGAAAATCGATTTTCAATGATACAGCTTAGAGGGCACCCTCGCATATACTCAACATGTATCTGCCTACACCTAACTCTTCATTTAAAGAAAAATGTCAATTATTAGAGCCAAGACGTGTAACAGGGGCGTAATTAGGATTGCTGCTGTACATTTTTTATATAACTTTAATTAATCATATGATTCTAGTTAGGTTTATTTGCAGCGTATTGTTGAACATGTCTTTTGTATTCCTAGAATGAAGCTACCAGAAAGCACAGTACAATTAAGTACTGTTTTTTATACTTGCCATTGTTACTTGTGAGATTGAGTAGGGCGGTAAAGTAAAAATTTGTAATATGTGCGTAAAAATTTCTAGTTAAAAAGTAGAAATGTTTAATTTTTTTTATTTTTTGCTTTGGCTTTTCAGGGCCATCGTATATTTTATTATGATCAAATGTTCTTTTTTTATTTTTAGTTATGTATATATTGTTTGTCTGTCATAGTCGTTATCTACTACCGTTTAAACATAATGTATTACGGTAGGAAAACTTTAAACGTTACTTTTAAGAAATACCTTTCAGTGTTTGAGACCATCACCTCTGCTTTTATGACTTTTATCATAATGGTCATCCTTGACAAAGTAAGTATAGTTACTTTATTACAATATATCTTTATTATACAGCATCTTATTGGTAAAGCTGGCAAGTGGTGTGGCGGAACATAGGCGTATGCATCATAATAAGCGTAATAAAAGAAATTAACTAGTAATAAAAACTGTTACAATTTATAACAATGTATGTACAACTTACCCTCTTAACTAGCTCGATGAACTGGTTATCACTAACCCTGGCTAAGATCATTAATCCTACAGAGACGTACTGGGTATGCATCATATCATAATACTTGAATAAGTACAATAATAAAAACAAAAATATTTTATATATTGTGATGTATGTTTTTGTACTATTTCGTTCGCACTAAATTCTTTTTTATGTATTTCCTTATATTTTGTAAGCTTAGTGCTGCACATTATTATTAAACTGTTAAATGACGTTCACACATGTACATTGTATATATAAGTGATAACTAATAATAAATAAATAAATAGATAAATAAATAAAATGGAAATAAATTTTATTAATACGGGTACACTTTATAAAAATATGTACAAAACTCACCTTCTTAAGCAGATATATGAAGTAGCTTGGTTGTCGTTATCACAAACTGGAGCACTTCTGTAATAACTGTGTAGCATCAGATATGTTTCTACAGTTGTCTCAGTAAGCGATGTTCGCTGTGGTGAAAAAATATGTCTGTATTTTGAAAAAGACCGTTCGACATCTACGGAAGTAATACAGGCATAATTAAAACACTCTGTGAACTCACTTAACGCAGCTGTAGATGCACCATCACAAATTTGTCTTAATTTGGTAAAATAAGGATCTTTCCGTAATACACTCTCGAATTTTTCAATAACGGGCTTATTTTTTGCGTCATTTATAGTCTGTAGCTTTGTATTTACGTCGTCCACTATTTGCAGCGATTCCACTAACGACAACGAAGTATTTTGCAATTTTTCTATTGCGTCGTGTAGTCCTCTATAATTGTTATAAATAGTTTTTAAATCTGTTTCAAGGGAAACATCTTGAAAGCTTGTCTGGCTTTCCTTAATAGCTACAGCCTCGTTAGGGTTGAACTGTAGTATCACAGCTTTTATTTGTTGAAAATATTCAGCATAATTAAAAGCTACCTTCAACCACGTTCTCCAACGTGTAAGAATCGGCTCTGGTGGTTCCGGAATACCAGGACACAGTGTGTGAAATGCTCGACGCCATTAGGAGATTTGAGAAGTACTTTTTTCGTACTTGCTATTAATGCATCTATCTCTGGAAAACATTTTCGAATCGTTTCTGCTACAAGATGGAACGCATGCACTTTACACGTAACATGTAAAAACCTACAATCGTCTTTTTGAAGAAAACGGCCCACCAAACGCATTGTCGCAGCATCGTCAAAACTTGACTTATTGACAGTTCAAATTTTTCGAAAGTCTCCAACACCACCCTCGTAATTGTTTCGCCAGTACACGCAGTTAGTATTTTGCTAGCTAGTAAAAGTGGAAATGTTGGTTTAACAGGGTCGAGTACAGGTAATATAACATTTAAAATAATTTTTTTTTACAATCTGTCGTTTCGATAACACATAACCACAGCCGTGTATTTTTTAATGCACATTTAATCCTATTTACAATGTCTTCACGAACACTACATATCTACGTAACGATGAACGACTTGGTAAACTCACCTGGGGATTGTATTTATTCCAGAACTCCCGAAATGCTGGTTTATCCAATATGCGCAGGGGAACATCACAGGCAATCAGCATTAACAGTAAATCAAACATAAACTGAGGTTCCAAAGAAGACACGCCATTTTTTTATTTTTATGCCGGTTACTATTGACATGAATTTTGCAGCCGTATTTATTCCAGCACATTAAGTCTTGATCACAAACTTTACAAATTATTTTACATCCATCATAGAATAAATCCGGAAATTCATCGATAAATTTATTCACTTTATCAGCGTACGGTCGTTTTCTACTCTTTACGCTCAACATTATTTATTATTTATTAGTACTCTATGCATCGACCAACAGATAACAACTGAAGTGTGTCGTGTCATCGTCATCGTAAACAAGCGCGCGATGGCATTGGTATTGCGTCCGACCCTGAATCTACCGCTTGGCCAGGCTTAGTGATAACCAAGCTAGTTCATTAAGCAAGTTAAGATGGTAAGTTGTGCATACTTTGTTATAAATTGTAACAGTTTATTGCTTTTGTTACCAGTTAATTTCTTTTATTACGCTTATTATGATGTTCCGCCGCACATTTCTGCCAGCTCTACTTATTAGTCAAGCCGCTTCCGCATATTTGTTCCTCTTCAATAGGACAAACCATATACATTAATATTATTTAGGCACTGCGTAGAAGCTAATCTACAAACTTTAATCAAACATACATTTACTTAGGCCAGTTGTCAGACGTCAATCATATAAAGCTAGAAATGCTCTTGATTGATTTTTTATGATGGACTAATTATTAATGTACCAACTTTTTCTCAGCGCGGATATCCTCATTATCCGCGTCTTGAAAACGGTAAGTTAAGGACGGGTGCACGAAAGAATTTTTTACATATTGTACAATATAATTCTGTGCCGATAAATTACAACTTCGGGAAATCATTAATCAACAAGTTCGCTTATCCGCTAAAGGAATTGAACGTGACATTTTAGAAATGTTAACCTCTTTTGTCTTTAATTTCGCAGTGTATACGTATTTACGTGTTATTCACATAGACGGTTTATAAATACTACGTATTTGGAATATATTCATTTTCAACATGGGGCAGTGGGCGTAAACGAAATAGCTCCAAGCCGTCCAATCACCTGAAAAAAACCTTTAATTTTTTATCGCATTTTTATAAAGAAAACAGATTTATTGCATAGTAAATAAGGATAATTATTTTATCATTTCATATTGTTTGGGAATGTTTCATTACGTGTTTACACTATAATACTATATCTACGTAAGTCGTCTCTGAAATTTTCATTACTTTCCGATTAATAGAACCCATCCGTATTTCATTGGATGAAACACCGAAAAGCTTTATTGTTTTAATACAAATCGTTAAAACTTACCTTTGACAATTTTATTGTTTTATATTGGAAGAGAGAGGATACAAATCAAACAAAACTGTATGCGACTAAATAAAAATAATTTAACAATTTGTGCTAACTTCGAGGTGCATGTTCACGCTCAGACCTGTTGTGATTACTGAACTGAGATTGGGTCGGCCAACATGCTTTCTCAAAATGCGTCTTTGTCCAACCTATATTATCACTACCTAATATTATTTATTTTACTTGCATCATACTATTGCAATCGATCAGAATATTACCTGATAGCTGACCTGCATATCTGGTAAATTCACAATTCAAATAGGTATACGACGATCTCTTAGTTTAAGGAAAGAGTGTCCAGAAAACTTACTGAATTGGAAAATCCCAGAACCCAATTGCAATACGACAGATCATATACGATAAAAGTTACGATTCTGTCATTTGGAAATACCTTCCTCCCTATAGCTTACCTTGCATTTTTTAAGGTTTGTGTGTAGTTTTGCAATGATTCATAAAAAGTATTAACGATGTAAGGTATTTTAGGGACATTTTTATACACACCCTGGAGATGAAACCCAATGGACTTTCTCTGGATTGTTTCAATCTGATGTATGCAAAATGAGTGGTTGTCTATTAGATTTAAGCATAACCTTGGCTATCATAATGATTTTCAAGAATGGGATGCGGATGTTTACAGACATTATGATTCCGTAAGTATTAACTTCGTTACTTTAAATTATTGGCAAAAGCATCGAGTAGCAGAGAGTCTAAAACTGATCCTTGAGTAACACCTTGTGGTATATCACATATGGCACTTGTCACTCCTAATTTATTTGACAATTTTTGTTCTATTGATGTATGCAGTGTTTATCAATTTAGAGTCCTTAATGTTTACCTGGAACGCTTTCGAGCTACCAAAGATCACACGTCTGAGTCAGGCACCCAATGGGAAGAGGATTTCATCCTTGTGCAACCGAATAAGAATTTTCTTTATTCCGAGTATTCTACGATGGGTAAGTTTTACAAAACCAGGTATACAAATTTTTCACATGAGCATGCCCGTGATTTTTTTTTCGTAACATATACAGGGTGAGTCAGTTTTTTGTAGACAAACTTTAACAGGAGATAGAACACATGTTTTTAAAAAGAAAAGTTCCTATAAACATATGTCGTAGAACGCTTCGTTTCCGAGATACAGGGTGTTGAATATAATTTTATTTTCTCGAATTTTCATTATAACTTATAAACGAATGCTTAGATTTTTTCCATGTTTGGGGGATAATGCCTATTAATTAAGGGGCATAAAACAAGCGATAATAATGTTCAAAAACTTGCACAGTGGCGGAGTGGAGGGACTGCTCAACCCCTTTCTTAAACAGAATTTCTACACCAATGACTATTTTTAAAAAGAACTGTTATTTTCATTATCTACATATAGTTTAACAAAAATAATGTCCCTTCTTCTGTTTCGAAATTCCTGTGCGTTTCCGAGTTATTTTGATTTTTAGTGTTTGATGTGGTACTAAATTAAGTAATTTATTTATTATCAATTATCGGCTAAATATTTAATTCTTTCAACGAAACCTACCCAAATATGGTTTGTTAAGGATTCTAAAAAGCCGAAATCTTTTATTCTTTATTTCTTTCCAATGTAGTCAAAATAAATATTTGTTATATCAAGCCATACTCAAATACAATACATACAAATACATACTCAAAAAATTCGAGAAAAAAAAATTATATTCAGCACCCTGTATCTCGGAAACGAAGCGTTCTACGACATACGTTTATAGGAACTTTTCTTTTTAAAAACATGTGTTCTATCTCCTGTTAAAGTTTGTCTACAAAAAAACTGACTCACCCTGAATAAAAACAAAAATTACAACGGCAAAATACATGTAATAGGAAAATTGCTACCGTAACAAATTTAAATTATCTGTTGGCAGATCGAGGAAAACTCCGAGTGCATATATTTCCGTATCAATATTTTTCAGTTCTTCAGTATGGCTTTATGACATTTTTCCTGGTGTCTCTACCCATCGCACCATTGTTGGCTTTCATAAATAACCTATTTGAACTCAGACTGGACGCGTTAAAAATGTTGAAAAAATACAGAAGAATTGTTCCTAAAAATGTGTCAGGAATCGGAGAATGGAATTCGGTGTTACAAGTCATCACTATTCTAGGGGCTATATCAAATGTAAGTCAACATTTTAAGAAAATTTATTTAATATACTAGAATTTGTCTTTTAGCCTTTGCTAATCGCTTTTGGTGGTCAATTTATCTCAAGAAGTATTTATTGGTTAAGGAATGATTATAATATCAAGGGTTTTGTCAATAGCACTCTATCAGGTAAGACCAGATATCACAATTCACTAAATTGTAAAAGTTAACAGTCTGGATATGTAAACTTAATCCTGGAGACTAGAAGACTCTAGAAAAGCAGCAACCCTCTTCACTGCCTAGCCTACTGAAAAAGTCATTTGAAGGCGTCGGAGTTGAAAACCATGATAATTAATTTTGCTCCTCCATCTATTTTAGATTCGTTAAAAAAAAGCAAAATGGGCTATTTTGAATCTTAACACAATAATTTTAAAAAATCTGACAATTGCTTAGTATTTATCTATTTCTAGAAAAAAGAATAATTATTGGGTATTACATAAGCATTCCTTCAAATCTAACATGATAATAATAGTAAATGCCTATACTATTTTGACAATGGGTGCTCACAATAAGTACACATTCTTCAAATATGACAACTTCACGCTTGACAATAGAAATGGCGGCATTTCAAAATGCAACAGCTTGTTGAAACACCTTTTTGGACAGAGTGACGCAATAGTGCGTCCGACTTCGATATGTCGAGTTCTATGATAGCTAGAAATTTGATTTAAAAACATAAATAAACTAGACAAAAAAAGTCTATTACCGGAAATTATTTTCGAATATACAGGGTGAGCCAAGACGAGTCAGGGTCAGCTACCATTTTGTAAAATGAATGCCATGTATATCATAACATTTTTTGAAACCTTTTTGCGGCCTCCTTCCACTCCTGTATTAATATTGACTCTCTCCCAACCACTTGGATGTAATGATTTTTTTTGTTGAAGAAAAAATATGTTAGTACCAGTTATGAGACATCTGTGTGAGGACACTCAGTCATTTTCATTTCCTAAACATATACAGGGTGGCCAAAAATAATTTTTAAATTTACAACTATTTGAACTGAATTTTCTCAAATTTTTCAAATCACGTCGCCCATAAATATACAGGGTTATTTATGGACGATGTGATGTAGAATTGAAAAACGAACATTTTTTGTACGTATGGCTATTTGTGACCATTTTCAATTTATTGTATAATGACAACAAATTTAAAAATACCTCTAACAAATCTAAAGCGGCCTGGTCTATTATAAATAATGATTTGGGTAGAAATAATACCAAGCACAATAAAATTCAAGAACTGAGAGTCGATAATAAAATAATAACAAATCCTCAAGAACTTACCAATACTACCAATGCTCATTTTCTGCAATTACCAAATATTTTAGCAGTACGTTTTAAAAACAATGAATACCGTTCCATCAATACAAACAAAGCACATCCTACAATATTTCTGGACCCGGTGTCGGAAAATGAAATTTTTGATATAATAATATCTCTTAAGAAATCTAATGCATGTGGCATAGACAACATTACTACAAATATGTTAAAATTGGTAGACCCTAATATATCTGATTAATTGGTCTCTATCAACAGGTGTATTTCCAGATATTTTTAAAACAGCGAAGATTACACCCGTACATAAAAAAGGGGATAAGTTAATTTTGGATAATTACAGGCCTATTTCGTTGTTATCATCAATATCAAAAATACTGGAAAGAGTAATTTATAACAGAATGCTGAGGTTTTGTGATAAATATAATATACTGTGTAATGAGCAACATGGTTTTCGTGTGGGCAGGTCGACACACTCCGCGATACTTTCTCTTTTAAATAAACTTTATGAAAATTTAGATACAAATAAAAAATGTTTTGGAGTTTTTATGGATTTGAGTAAAGCGTTTGATTTGGTGAATCATGCTTTACTCTTACGGAAACTTAATGAATATGGATTTCGTGGAAGGCTGGGTGAGTGGCTTGAGTCGTACCTGTCTAATCGTAAGCAACTGGTAGAAATTGACAACGTAAAATCTAATGAATTACTTGTTAAACGTGGTGTATCTCAAGGCTCCATTCTGGGGCCACTACTTTTCATACTTTTTATCAATGATTTACCTAACATAATAAACTCCTGTCTCCTGGTAATGTTTGCAGATGATAATTCAATTTTGAATGTAAATGAAAACATCAATAAGACTGATACTCAGAGTAAAATTATTTCATTTGTTTCTAAGTTTGAAAATGAAAAATTAATACTAAATGGTGATAAAACTGTGTTTATTCATTTTACTCCTATTAATATATCACTACGAGAGTTATTTACTTAAAATTCAAGGTAAATCTTTAGAGCAAGTCAATTCCACAAAATTCTTAGGTATACATATAGACAGTGCTCTGAATTGGGATATGCATATTACACTGTTATGTAAAAAACTACCTCCAGTCTGTTTTGCGCTCTACAGACTGAGAAATGTTACAAATAGAACTGTTGTACTGTCTTATTATTACGCCCAGTTTCATTCAAAAGTCTCATTTTGAGACAGTGTTTAAATTACAAAAAAAGGCAGTTAGAAATATAGTAGGGGTCAGTATACGAACTTTCGTAAAAAAACTTATTTTAAAGAGTTACAATTGTTACCGTTAGCCTGCATTTATATTATTGAAGTAGTTGTATTTGTAAAATCAAATTTAAATACTTTTTTAAGAAACAGTTATCACCATGATTATGATACTCGTGGACAAAACAATTTATTGACACCTAACCATTATTTGTCACTTTATGAGAAAAGCCCCACATATGTTGGAGCAAAACTATATAATAAGCTTCCTGCACACATTAAAGAAATCAATAACATCAAACATTTTAAGAGAGATGTAAAAAAATTGTTGCTCAATCATATGTTTTATACTATAGATGAGTTTATGCAATATTCTTTTGAATGATAATATGCATTTTAAGTAAATTCATTTAAATGATTAATTTTAGAATTTGTTGTAATCGCTGTTTTAGATTTTTATTTTGTTTAACTTAATTTTAAGATACTTTTAGACTACAGCTTGGTAAACTTGACTGTCGATACCGATACCTTCATGTATGTTGGTCTGATGGTGAATAAATTTATTATTATTATTATTATTATTATTATTGAACAATAACCGCAAAATTCTCTGAAGCCCATTTAGTAAAAGATTGCAACTCTGAATACCTTAAATGTGTGCTTTGCAGCAATTTAAAATCGGGTCAACGCGTTGATATAAGCACTGATCATGCTACTTGGGATTCGAACTGTCACGTTTATAAGGAGACACTTGAGAAATTCAGGCCGAATATTATAGGAATCAGTACAGATTAACCACTAAAGCCAAATAAATTTGACCACAATCAAACACATCTAACTTGTGAAATAAATACTGATATACTAGCTTCATTGAATTGTTACTATCAAAATGTAAAGGGCATGCGCTCTAAATCCTCATATCTATTTAATTCTACCGCCTCTGTCCATCAATACGACTTAATTGCACTTAAGGAGACTTACGGCCAAATTATAGTTTTTCTAACTGCGAATTTTTTGATATTAATAGGTAATTTTAATGCCACTAATTATGCAAGGGGAGGTGGTGTATTACTTGCAATTTGTAAAAATTATAGGGCAATAAAAGTTAATAATAGTGTTGGTGATAATAAATCTTGCAATATTAGTTTTATTGATATTTTAGTAATACAAATTAAATTCAATTTTCGCTCTCTATATGTGACTGTCATATATATTCCCCCTCACGCGAAAGCTCAGGATTATGAAAAACTAGTTGACATCCTAGTGTCTCTCTATAGTATTTATGGTTCTGACCTGCTGGTAATGGGAGACTTTAATCATCCTGAGTATGCGTACTATGAAAATGGAAACGTAACTACTACTTCCATCCGCGCTATTAACAATTTCTCAAATTATTTTGGGTTAGACCAATATAATCATATTTTAAATACAGACGGAAGACTTCTAGATCTTGTTTTTTGTAACATGCGCTGCTCTGTAAGTAAAGCTTCTGAAATTTTCCTTAAAGAGGATAGATATCACCCTGCATTACTAATTAACGCTGATATTCATAATCCCAGACACGATAATTTTCCGCATAAAAATAACTTTGAGTTTAATTTCAAAAGGCTAATTTTGTAGAATTGTATAACCAACTTGGGCTCATAGATTGGACTTTCCTGAAATATTTTAAAAATGTAGATACAGCTGTGGATGCACTTTATTTAAAATTATATGATATTTCTGATACATATGTACCTAAAAAACAAAAAAAGTTGTGGGTCTTATCCCACATGATTTAATAGATAGATGATATTAAGCAGAAGGAAAAAATATTAATCAAATATAAAAAATCTGGTAACACTGATTATTACAATACATTTAAAACATTGAGAGCAAAAATGAAATTTGACATCGATAGTGCTTACAAGTTATATTTAGACAACATTGAAAATAACATGCAAACCAATCCTAACAATTTTTGGAGTTTTATTAATTCAAAAAACAATACCTCATCCATTCCTTCATCGCTAATTTACGAGAATCAAATGATTGAAGACCCCAAGTAATAGTTGATAGTTTTGCGGACTTTTTCTCTAAATTCTTTACGTTCCCTACACTCCGTAAGTTTGACGACGTAAGTAGTATGAATTTAAATACCTTAAACTTATCTGTCATCACTGAGGAGGAAATATGTCAATCTATAAAGAAAATTAAAGCCACAGTGACCATGGGCCCTGATATAATTCCGGCATTTCTAATTAAAGATTGTTCAACTGTATTCGCTAAAGCCCTTCTAATAATTTTCAATTTAATTCTCAGTACTTCGAGATTTCCTCAAAAATGGAAAAATTCACGTATCTGTCCAGTGTACAAAAAGGGAGAAAAGAGTGACATAACAAACTATAGGTCCATCACTACCAAAAAAACAGCCGTGTTAGATAATGTTGTTAAGGTGAGATTTCCTAAAGCGGCTCCAACACGATGGAATTTTAATACAAAGTGCATAGAGACTGTTTATACCTATCGAACAGACTTATTAGATTGTTTAGAGAAAATCATTGATAATGAATCAGAAAACAACACTCTAAACCAAGCTATTGGTTTAAAAAACTACTTACAAAATGAACATTTTCTTTACTGGTTAAATTGTTTTCATTTAGTTATGCCTCATTGTGATATATTGTTCAATCAATTACAAAAATGTAATATCGATGTCATAACAGTAAATAAGTGTATTGGCGTTTTTAATAGTAAAATTAAAGACATCAGAAATAAAATTTTGAATAACTATTTGGAGGAGACATCCATGCAGTCTGCCCAGAGATGTAAAACGGAAGAATCAAAAAGGAGAATTTCATTAGAAGTTTGTGATATAATTACATCTGAGATCAAAAAACAGGTTTGGCTTCAGTAATCATTTAGCAGTGTCTCAGTTATTTCACGCAGATCGATTTAAAGATTATAAAAAAAACTTTCCTCAAGATATGTTTAAATTAGTTAAAACGGAGTATCCAGTCATAAATCATTTGAAACTTAAAACTGAATTAGAAGTATTATATAGCCGAGAAGATTTCTCCAATAGTGAAGGTGCAGTTGCTTTGTTACAGCTTTTTATTAACAATAATTTGTGCAATACTTTTTCTGAAAGTGTCAAACTGTTAAAAATCTTGTGTACTCTCCCTATGACTACTGTCGAAAGTGAACATTGTTTTTCCACCTTAAAAAGAATAGACATTTTTAAGAAATACCATGGGTCAGGAAAGGTTATCTTCTTTAGCTATGCTTACCATAGAAAGGGCATTAATAAAGAAGATAAAAGACTTTAATGAAAAAGTAATTGACCACTTTGCATCTCAAAAAGACCGGAGGATCGACTTGGAATTTAAATCACTTTGAAAGGTAGGTAATACAGTAAACTTTTGTAATTGACCTCCCTATCTCTTGACCCATGAACCGCCGCTGCTTCTTTTCTTCTAGGAGCTCTATCTATTAATGCACGAAAATGCACATGTAGCTGTTATCTCAGAATGAGTACGCTGCAGAGACCACAAAGAAGTTTCAAAAAATGTTCTGATATACATGGCATTTCATTTAAAAAAATATTACTTGACCTGTAGAATCGTCATGACTCACTCTATATATTCGAAAACAATTTCCGGTTATAGACTTTTTCTCTAGTTTACTTATATTTTTAAATCAAGTTTCTAGCTATCATAGAACTCGAGATATCGAAGTCGGATGCACTATTACCCCACCCTATATATCTACTTTCATTCTTCCTGAACTCTTCAGGGGATTGAATACAATTAGTCTAAGCAATAGCGTGCAAATTCGACGATGAAAAGTTATCGTCTGCCAGTCGGTAATCAAAAGAGACCATATGAGTGCCATACTTTTTCCTCTTTTGAAATTTTTGGTATGGCGGCCGGATACGGAGAGGGGAACATTTGTTATTAATCGAATGGTTACCGATATTTGTCCGCATAGGTAGTTAGTATGTACTCCATATATTCCAATTACGCTGGCAGACCAAACTTCCGGTCGGCGTGCGGTAACCGGAAATTGGGAAAAAAATTTTTTAGTTACCAGACCAAACCTGGCGCAAAATGTTTGTTTTGGTGTGTACAGTGCTGTACTATAGTGGCAGACATTTATATCGGTCGGTTTTTAAACAATTTGCCATCAAAGTTACGAAAAATGGATCAAAATTTGAAATGTTGATAAAAAATGATTAAAATTAAGAAAATGTTTGCCCAGCCAGCTTATAGTTCATAAGGCACTAAAGAACTCTAACCTTGGCTGGCAGACATTTCTGCTTAATTTAACCCCACCGAAACCACCCCTTAAAGGGTTAAAAAATTAAAAAAAGCACAAATTTTTCATATTTTCTGCTGTAATAACATATTCAAAGGACGTTTTTTAACATTTATAAGAAAAAAAGTACAGAGACGAAAAACTGAAAATTTTTTTAACCCGTTAAGGGGTGATTTGAGGACGTTAAATTTATCAAAAATGTCTGTCAGCCAAAATTAGGGTTTTTTTAGTGCCTTGTGGAACATAAGCTGGCTTGGCAGACGTTTTAAATTTTAACTATTTTTTATCAACATTTCAAATTTTGATCCATTTTTCTCCAATTTGATGGCAAATTGCTCAAAAAGCGATCGATAGAAATGTCTGCCACTATAGTACAGTACTGTACACACCAGAACAAACATTTTGTGCTAGGTATGGTCTGGTAACTAAAATTTTTTTTATCAATTTCCGGTTACCGCCTGCCGACCGGAAGTTTTGTTTGCCACCGTACTTGGTGTATGTGGAGTACATATACTAACCACCTATGCGCATAAATATCGGTAATCATTCGTTTAAAAAAAATTCTCTCTTCCGTAACCGGCCGCCATACCAAAAAAGAAAAAAGTATAGTACTCATATGGTCTCATTGATTACCAACTGGGAGATGGTAACCTTTCATGGTCCAATTTGCAAACTATTGCTTAGACTAAATAACTTGGTCTTTGGGCTAAATTCAGCAAATTTCCCATGCTTTTCGACTTTAAACAAAAATTTTGTCCTGAATTACTTGGTTTTCAGATTTTTCTGTGGCAGATTACCCAGGAAAATTTCAAAATGCTAGATCAGAACTTGGTACTTGTCAGTATCCGGGGTTACGTAACCCACCATCGCATCCGGAAAAATATCAGCTAGATCCTGATTATTGGTACCAGTTTGCAGTTAAATCAATGTTTTTCATGATATTAGAGGTATGCATAAAACAGAATGATTTTTTAAATAATACTCACCTAATTCCAGTCGATTAAACACTAACGCCACGATTGATAAATTATCTAACGCAGGTTTTTTTTTTTGGAAAAAATTACCTTTGTGCCTCCTATTTCAAATCTTAGAAATTCTTTCCCACGTAAATACTGTGTAGCATAAAAAGTAAAAAAAAGTACGTGCCTTCGAAAACACAGTTTATGTTCGATTTACTGTTAATGCTGATTGCATGTGATGTTCCGCTGAATAAACAACCATTTCGGGAATTCTGGAACAAATATAATCCCCAGGTGACGTTACCAAGTCGCGCAATGTTGCATAACTGTGTACCAACTGTACGCGAGACATTGTAAATAAGATCAAATGTGTATTAAAAAATACTCGGCTGTGGTTATGTGTTGAAGAGACGACAGATCGTAAAAAAATTCTATTGTAAATAATATAATACTCGACCCACTTAAACTTACTTTCCACTATTACTAGCTAGCAAAAGACTAACTGATTGTATTGGCAAAACAATTACGGGGATGGAGCAGGAGACGTTAGAAAAATTTGATCAGTCAGTAGGTTAAGTGTTGATGTTTGTGACCGATGGTGCCACGACAATGTATTTGGTAGGCCGTTCTCTTCAAGAACACGGTTATAGGTTGGTATATGTTACGTGTAAAGTGCATGCCTTACATCATGTGGCAAAAACTATTCGACAAGGTTTTCAGAGGTAGTTGCATTAACAGCAAGTACAAAAAAGTGTTCCATAAATCTCCAAAACGTCTTTGCGCATTTCACAGTAAGTGTATTCCCGAACCACCACAGCCGATTCTTACAGGTTGGGGAACATGGTTGAAGGCAGCTTTTTATTATGCTGAATATTTACAACAAATGAAAACGGTGATACTGCAATTCAATCCTGACGAGGCTGCAGCTATTAAGGAGAGCCAGACAAAATTCGAAGATATTTCCGTTGAAACAGCTTTAAAAAACTATTCACAAGAACTATAAAAGACTACATGACGCCATACAAAATTTACAAAACAGTGTGTTGTATGAAAGTTATGAACATTAAAATTATCAAGCAACCTAAAATCTATCATTTAAACTTTGCAATGGCGAGTTGGACTTAGTGAGCCCGATTTACAATGGGTAATGTAGCGAGTGTATTGTAGATTGGTAAAGCGGTTTGTTTGTCTTTTTCCAACACTGGCGAAATTTCTTCTTTCTCTGCGCCGCCTACTGTCATGCATTAGTTAAACCTAATCTATTTTAACAAAAGTCATACAATATGCTGATTTTTATTAGAAATTACTATATTCCAAAATTGGATATCATAGATCGATCCGTTCAAAAGTTTAATTAGAAAATCCATAGTTTATAAGCCCTTTTTGAATGGTTTATAACTCTTCAAGAAAGTAATTTTGAGATCATATTTATTACAAGTCTTAGTCATATTTTAACAAAATGAATTCACTATTAAAAAATATGCAGGTCATTCTGAAACATACTGTATATTAATAATATTCGTCGAACAGCGTCGCCTGTTATGGATTGTTAGTCTCGTTCTAATTATTGCTATTTAATATTTTATGGATTACATTAAATGTACATTACTTATTGAAGGAGCTAGAAAATTCCAGAAAAACAATTTTTAGCGACAGTTAATTGTAACGGATTTTTTTTAACTGGAATGAACACATTAACATTTTTATTTTTGTGACTGGATTTATCCGAGAAAATTTACACTACAATTGCTAGTGATGACATTAATCTTATTCTGTAATTTTTCTTTTAGAATATATGTTTACTGTTTTCATTATTTTTGAAGCATGTAATTCCTGAAATTCCTAGGAAAGTTCAGTTAAAACTGGAGTATGATCAAAACATTTTGGTTGAGGACAGGTTAAGAGGACTTAGGAGTTAAAATATGTTACATATTGTATTGCTGAAATAAAATAGGAAAACAATTCTCGATTTATTTATTTCATTCTTATTTGTTTTAGTTTTTTGAAACAGTTTTACAACTGACTGAATTAAAAACGGATACCTATCAAAAATTACATGATCTGAAAAGCAGATATGTAAAGAAAGCAGATATGAACATAAACATCACAGGTCCACAAGTTAAAATTACACATGTATTTCCACCCTCACCAGGGATGATAATTGAAACTGTTAACTCTGATTCTTTAAATTTAAAGTTAATAAATTTATTTATTTTTTTACTGAACGAGATCTCATAAAGAATAGGACTATTACTCCTCAGGGGTGCCAAGAGTGATTAGAATAAAACTTCAGTTTACAATAACAAATCTGAATCATAACAAATCTGAATCACTTTGAAAGGGAATGCCCCACAATTTTCTTCATTTGTCTATCCGAGAGTTTTTGAAAATTTATGCTTGCTAAGTTCTTTTTGAATTTTTTTGAGTTGCATCAAAGAATAAAAAAAGGTTAACAAAACTGTGATATTAGGCCGGCGGCCTATGCATCGGATTTCCGACAATACGATGATCCAATTGGTCCAAATATTTTGGCGTCAATTTTCATCCGTACATTTTAACAATTCTTCTATATCGTATAAAGTTAAAATGATTTTAGCTTTTGTCCGATATCGTGCTTTTTTTAACCTCACTTTTTCATTGATTATCATGCATTTTCAATAAAAAATTAACTTCTATCAGCTTTAGAGACGACGGACCGACATTTTATAAGCGTATAACCCATAATCTAGATGTTTTCATAATATGAAGAATGTCAATAGTGTCATTCGTGTCATTTGAAATTTGAAAATGGAAACACATTCAACATTATTTTTTTCCGATGGTCGGAAAACAATAGACTTTATACTAGTATATAAATCTTCAAGTTTAAATGAAGAAAATTTAATTAAACTAGAAAATTTCCTGGACAACCTATTAAGAACTGGTTTAGATTTAGAAGTAGATGCATTTTCGGTAAGGATAATATAATACTTTTATTTCTTATAGTGATATCTAGCAATTGAATAGAAATTAAGTAATTTTATACTGACTTCACGCAAATATAATACATGTATGAAGTCATCAATACAATATAGTTCGTTACACACCAGATCAGTGACACCAATGGAAGACGACAAAGTCCAAACCAATTATTGGTTAAATTTTCACTAGAGATGGACATATTCTATACGATTTTTTTCGTATAACAGATCCAGCAAAATTTTGCGAAGAAAAAAACGACCTTGCTACCAAAATGGAGGCCGAGTTTGTGAAAGAATTGCCAAAAATGTACTTTTTGTGAAATAATTCAAAACAAAAAAAGGCAAAAAACTTTCCTTTCCTTCTTTTAAGTCATTCTTCTCCTCTTCGGAATAACTATATTATTGGTACAGCTCTCGAATACTCTTCTTCTGCATTTAATATCGATATATATGTCTTCCTCTCCTTTTTTAATATCTTGTATCTTATTATCTCAATATGTTCCATTCACATCTTCGAGGTTGAAAGGTATTTTGGTTGTTTAGTAGATAACAACAAATTCGAAGATTTTATCTCCCCCTTCTCGTTGTTTTTATATTATTGGACTGGGCAATTTTAAATTTTGATACAAATTTCCATTAAGTTTCTTTTTAATTAGATATGCCTCGGAAACTTGCACGTCAATTTGCAGAACAATTGCAACATTATTAATTTCATTAACTGTCATTTTGTGTTGTCGCCCGCTGTTAATTTCTCAAAATAAATAAAATATAATACCATGCTGTTATAAAATTCCTTACAAAACAAGGAAAAACTCAAAAAATATTCTTGAAGGAATGTTGGTTGTATACGGGTATGATTATCTTTTCAAGTCAACTATTTGCTAGTGGTCAAAACTATTTAAATGTGGTCGAGAATCATTCGATGATGATCCCCCTCCAGTACCAAGTGTCTGGTACGGGAGGATGCAAGATTGAAGAACCGGTAATTAGTAGCTGTATTCAGGGCCGGATTATGACTTTTTTCGCCCATAGGCAACTATATTATAGCGCCCCCCCACTACAAAACTTTCAAAAATGCTTTCAAAGTTTTTATTCATAATACAAAATAATGTAATATAAAAAACAATATATACTCAGCGCATACAAATAAAAATAAAAAACATTAAATGGAAAAAGTTGAACAAATAGATGTAATAGTTATTTATGATCAAGTGTTAATAACACTCACAAAATAAAATATATTTTTGTTTTGTGAGTGGGAAAGTTTGCGAAACGAGTGTAAGCGAGTTGAGCAAACCCACGAAAAAAAAGAAAAAGAAATATTTTGTAAACAAATCATAATTTTTAACACTTGTATCATAAATAACTATTACATACGTTTTCTGGATTTCTTACTGGCGAAGCTATTTATAATATCAGTAAAATCAAGCGCACTAGTTAAGTCATGGTTTATTGATAGCACAGATAAATTATTAAGTCCTTCTTGGCTTATGGCATTTCGTAAATATGTTTTTGTCCTTTTTAAAGTAGAAAATGATCTTTCCCCTGACGCATTTGTTATTGGTAGAGTCAGAGAAATTCTTAATGCAATTTCCACATTAGGAAACATGGTTATAACATGTTTTTCCCTGATAAATACTAACATGTCTCTAACATTAACGACATTTTCCTATATTTTCAACAAAATACTTTGAATTCAATACATTCCTCAGCAAAACATTCATCCAAATCGTTTGAATATTCAGCTTGCAAATTATTTGAATTATTTCTTATGTCGTTGTCATTCATAATCTTAAGATTATTTAAAAACGAGAACTTTTTTCTATTTCTACGTAAGCCATCAATCGCTTCTTTAATTCTTGATCTAGCCTATCAATAACAGCAAGAAAAAACATTAATTCTCATATCACTTTTGCCGTCGAAGTTAGTTTCATTTTCATGAGTTTCGTCAAATTGAAGTTTTCTCTTATGTATCCTTTTTTCATCTTTATTATATTCCATAATTTTGGATAGTTGTTTGCCCTTTTCTTCGTATTTATCAAACTGGTCTTGATCTCGTAATGATTTAAGATAACCAATCAATGATTCAAAAATTGCAATCGTTGTTGATAAATCAATATCAACGGTTTGTAAAGTCTTACTGGCTTTGTCACATTTCTCTAAAACATCCGACCAAAACGATGTTAAAATTCCCGTCTCTAACGAATTAAATTTACCTAACAATCCCATAGCTTCTGCTTGTACGGAAGGTTTTTCATTTTTGCTATGGGCTATTTCTTCTACACTTTTCCGAAATGTGTTATATGAGACAGATAAAGCTTTACAAGCATCAGCACGAGCCGACCAGCGTGTAGTAGACAAAGATTTAGGTATTAACTGATTGAAAATTATGATTCCACCCTGTCTTACTGTCAAATCTTCATTTACATTAGTTGAATATTTGTTGGACGAACATGAAATATTCAGTTGCCATGTAGCAGGATTCTGCTGTTGCAGCTCCAACTAAGTTTAAGGAGTGTGCAGCACAGGGAACAAATAACGCAAGATCGTTATGTTTCTTTATGCGAGCCTGAAGTCCAGTGTATAAACCTGCCATATTAGAAGCATTGTCGTACGATTGACCTCTGCAATTCTTAATATCTACTTTTAATTCACTAAGCATGTCGAGTACACATTTTTCCATATCAGCACTTTTATGCCCGCAATTACTAATAAATTTTACAAATCGTTCGTTTGGAATACCTTTTCATTTACATAACGGACAATGAAAGTTAGTTGATCAGTGTGAGTAATATCTGGCGTAGAATCGACACTTACGGCATAGTATTTGTTTCGATGCAATTCTTTGACAATTTCATTTATTACTGAATTTCCCATTAAATGAATTAATTCATTATATGTGGTTTTTCGATAAATAGGAAACACCACCTGTACCTACACTGCCATATTTTTCCATGTGATTTTTTAAGAATGAATCATATTCAAGATAAAAGTTCCAATAAGCCCAACAAATTTCCATTATTTGGAGAACCTATTTTGCTTCAGTACCCGTGTTGCAAGTTCCCGTGTTGCCAAAAACTTCGTTACACTTATTACACGCCGCAAAACCTCCTTCTAATAATCTCGTTCAGCCAAATATTGCCGATGTAATTCTGTGTCTATTTTTCCTGAGCTTTGAATTCTCATTATAAATGCCTTTGCATTGTTTTTGTGTTCCGTAGATTTTTCGTGAGAATCTATACGAATGTGATTTTTCCAGTCGTTAAATCCCGATACAAATTCATTTTCACTACTTATGTCAAATAATTTGCAGTACATATAAAATACTTTTTCCTATCGTCTCAGAATATAATAACCAGTCTCTTCTATGACGTTCTCCATTAAAACAATTCGAGAAAAATATTTGTCTATTCGCGTAACGATTAAATTTACCGTAATTTCGCGCAGAAGTAGTAAAATCTAACTCATCAATATTTTGCTGTGGTGGATTTTTTAGAATTGAATCAATAATTAAGTTTTTATCTGTTATATGCCACTCTGCTGGGTCGTTTCCGATATTGAAGTCCTCCACTGATTTACTGATTTGTAATTCGTCTTGAACAATTAATGTCTCGGTTTTAGAAGAGGAAGCAGTAGCAATTTCATGTTTTTCTCCATTTTTTTTTCTGACGATGCAGTTTGGGTCTTTTGCGGTGATAGTAAACTTGATTCTTCATTAACAATTATAATATTTGTCCTTTGAGTATCAGTATCAGCATCACAGGCATTAGCCGTTAAAGTTAAGGCCTGTTCTTTAATGGAAGATTTCTCTAAGGATTTCTCCGCTGTAACTAAATTAATTTAATAATATAATATTATATAGACAATTATTTTAAAGTTTTTATAATATACCTTCTTGTTTAGAAAAAAAACTGTTTATTTTCTTTGTATTTTGCAATATATCGTCAATTTTTTTTTTTTTCTCCCTCTCGATTTTTTTTCTTTTGGCACCACTTAATTTTGTACTCATTTTCAGTCACTACACAACTACACTATTGACAAACTCAGCACTCAGCTCAGCGATATAAAACAAACTAAAAGTAGCAAAGTATGTACTTCAAATTATACCGAAAACTAGTGGGTTTTTAAGGCATATGGTTGTCCAAATAACGAAATAACAAAAATATGTTCAACGTCAGTCTATTTACATACCATCTGTTCGTGAATGATAATGCAATAAAACTGGTTGTTGCTACGAGCGATTTTTCGCTGTGACAAGCTAACCAAGTGTACTGCGTGCCTCGCAGTTGTGCAAATTTTCTCCGTATACAAAAATTTATTATTTTTTGTTTGTCGCCGGCGCCCCCTAAACTGTCAGCGCCCCTAGGCAGTTGCCTATACTGCCTTACGGGTAATCCGGCCCTGGCTGTATTAGGAGTTTTCCATGACTGCCTTGGAATGTCATAGGTTAGTGCAAGATGTGTGAACAATTTTTGGCACTTTGTGGAGACAGACCAGATTTCATTATCAACCGACTTGTCACTGGAGATAAAACGTGGGTTCATTATTATCATCCTCAATCGAAACAAGAGTCGATGCAGTGACATATCAAAAGCTCCAGCCCTTCCAAGTAGTTTAAAGTCAGCCCTTCTGCAGAAAAAATAATGACAACCATTTTTTGAGTGTCAGGGAGTTTTGTATACTGATTATCTAAAGAAAGGCGGTACAGTGACGGGGCAGTATTATTCATGATTAATGTATCACCTTAGATATTTTATTAAAGTCAAAAGATGCGGAAAACTAACGCGAAGTGTTTTTGAAGTGCACAAGTTAAGACATGCACAAGCTTCTGTTGCTGATTGTGGCTTCGAAGAAATTGAACACCTGCCTTATAGTCCAGATTTAGCACACAGTGATTACTTTTTGTTTCTGATTCTCAAAAAACACTTAGGGGGGGCAAAATTCAGAGACAATGACGAACTTATAGGTGCTGTTGAGGGTTATTTTGTGGAGATACCCAATGAATATTTTTACAACGGATTAAAGATATTATTGAAATGGTGTAATACCGTATTCAAA
The DNA here is from genome assembly GCA_029963845.1 of Rhamnusium bicolor. Lineage (NCBI taxonomy): Eukaryota > Metazoa > Arthropoda > Insecta > Coleoptera > Cerambycidae > Rhamnusium > Rhamnusium bicolor. The sequence goes on along the minus strand of JANEYF010001596.1, from coordinate 3,312,184 downwards.
AGCAAGGGGACAGTATTGAAAAATAATTTTTTGTCCCGGATCTAGTCTTTTCCTTTCATGCCCAGTCCGAGAATATAAAAACGACCAGTCGTATATGTAAACGAAAGTGAAAATTGAAGAATTGTATGAAGACGATTTTTAGTACTTACTGAAATTTTTTTGTTACTGAATCTAAAGTCGAAAAATAGTTGCTAAATAGTATGTGACCCCATGAGCAACATGTTTTTGAAACGTAAGTTTTAGGCAGACAGAAGTACAGCTTTCGTAAAAATCCATGCTCCTAAATATACCATCATACATTATTCAGACATATGCGATATCGATTTGGCATACAAAAGTTTGAAGTATCGACCCCATACTAAGCCTGTGTTCCGTTTTATGGTTACACCTCTAACTTTACCGGACCCCAAAGACCCTGTGTATCAAAGAGCACCGTATGATACCATATAATAATAAATTAGCGTTAGATAACATAATATGTTCTGTTTCAAGAGAATCTGTTTCCGGCAATTTGCCCAAAGATATTACGTCTTCTGAAAAAATATTAGTTATCTATGAAATGCTGAGTAGAACTAAATTTGGTTCTCGATATGCGGACTTTGGCATACAGAAGCTATTGAAGGACAAAGTTTTTACGGATGCTTTTCCTATACATGAGGGACCATATGATTGGACACAAAGTGGCCCTTTAACAGATAGACAAGTGAGTTATCGACCATATATTTATTACAGAACTATTTAACAAAAAATTAAGTCAGTAATTTAAAAAAAAAATTACACATTATAATATAAGGAACAAATAGACTTTTTATTATTACATTACCAACTACAAATAATATTTCTATGTATAAATAAATGTTTTCAATAATTTTAGCTTCTTGCAAAATACTGGGGCGCTCCTGATTGTTGGTATAAAGAACAGCCTTTAAATTTAATAGAAAAATATTACGGAGCAGAGGTTGCTTTTTATTTTGCCTGGCTTGGATTTTATGTAAAAATGCTAGTACCGGTGGTGTTTATAAGTGTTTTATGTGTCATGTATGGTTTAATAACGATCACTACAAGTCTCAACAAAAGAAGGTAAGGCCTTACTATTAACATTTTGCAAAACATGTTTCTTTTAATTAGGAAATTATTTTGTAACCATACAGAAAAATGTCTCATCACTAAAAGTATCAAAACTAAAATATATATTGAAATCGCGCCGTTATGAAAATTTCATTTATTAGAATTACATTACGAAAAATATAATAATTTAACATTTTTAATCTATTGTATTGAAACTCGACCTCTAGCCAATCGAAATGTAATATCCATGTCAATTTTTTCCTCGTCCTCGGTATACGCGTACCTACTCACCGTATTCTTGATGGCAAACCGTACAGTTTTGGTTAGTTTTCGGCGTCTACTCCCATAAGCTAGCATCACCTTTCGTGCACCTTACTAACTCACAAAGTTATCTCATGCTTAACAATGACTTTCCGCTGCCGTGTCTCTAGACAGACTCTCCCAGTGGTCGCCTTTTCGCGCTAAAAAACCACACACTTGTCTCTCAGTGCGCGCGACCGAACTTCTTAAACAACTTTTTTCTCCGGCACAGTAGCGGCGCACTAAATAGCTAGTACAGTAAGGTTTGGTAACATTATTTTATTCGAATTTGGAATCTTATAATTCACACAATTTCCATTTAATTTATAAGGAATGTAGTCTAAATTATTTATTTAAGAAAAAACGGGCCATTACATGTTAGTAAATAAAGTCGTGTTAAAAATAGACAATTCGTGTTGTCGTATGTTGATAAAGAAATATTTTCTTTAAAAGCAAGCGAAAGAACAGTGTGCAACAAAAAAATTGTCTCTTTTCGATGTTTTGAAAAACATACCGGCAACAAGGATCATATCAAAACCTTTTTCATAAAAAATTATTTTTAAAATAGGACCTAATTTATAAACTAAGCATAGAATAGAGTAAAATCGAAGTACTTGAGTGAAACTTTTACATCAAGTTTTCTCGAAGACTATAACTCATATTATGATAAAAAGGGTAAGAACCTTTTTTGTAAATAATTCTCTAATCTTTTGATGTTATAATAACGTTTAGATTCGTAAAATTAAAAGGACGGAGATATTAGCAAAAAAACACTTTTTTAACCCTTTTATGCACAGTAAAAAATTGTGAGTACAACTGATCACTGGGCATTTTTGAGACATTGTTAGAACGACGAAAGTGCTAAAAAAAATACAGCTTTTCTTGGACTTATTCTTTAAACGATATATTTCTGTTTAAATGCGCTGGACTATTATGAGAAAACTCAGCTATAAAATCCAAAAACCACGTGCTGTCACATAATAATTAATATTAGCTCATCCGCCAAAAGTTAAAAAAATTAAATTAATCAATTTTTTTAAGAATCATTTCAAATAATAGTTTAAATAAACATTATAAATTACATTACTCACAAACGTCGAATTACCAAATTTTAGGACTTTTTTATGGCTACAGTTTTTATATTTTAAAAACCGTGTTACGAAAACAATTGAAGCTATTTTTAATAAAACGTATTTTCCATACAGTATATAGTTATATGTATTGGGGGAAGGGGGAAGGGTAATTCTCACAAAATCACCCTTTATAGTAGGGGAGCCCAAGCGGGGATTTGGATATTTAATCGAGCTCGGCAGATTAGTATAAGGGGGGATAGCTTGCACCCTGTAGAGTACCTCCACCAAATATGAGCCCTATATATATGGCCGACGGCCTAGGACAGACGATCAGATTAGTAAAAAAAAGTTGATCATCAGAAATAATCGAGCGCGTCAGATTAAAGTAAGGTGAGTTAATTACATGCTCATAAGTGTGCATTTCAATAATCTGACGATTTCAGCTTGACGCAAGGGAGTGGGAGGGTTACAAACTTGTAAAAAAAAAACGTCACCAGGACAATCTCGAGCGCGGTCGAAGTTTTTTTTTCCTGACGGAAATCGGTTAAAAATAATGGGAAAAATATAATCTGATGATTTCCACAAGCCGAAGACACAAAAATCGTTCATAACATTTAGTGCGTGCAGTTGAAGCGAAACCTCTATTCTCCACTCCGCGTCTTTACTTCCCTTTCACTTTTTCTATATCTATCACTCTTTCGCTCCGTTCCCACACTACTTTCCGCCGCCATGACGCCATGACAGCTGATCACAGATTCGTTTGCGGCATTCTATTATTTACAACGTATTTACAACGCTCCAACTTGTTTGGTTATCTAAAATAAGTTATGTGAATAAACTTTTGTGAGATTAATATCTGCTATGAGTGATAATATGAAGTGTGTATTTTGTAAAGAAAATACATTGCAAAAAACTATTAAATTTACATCGGAAACATTAAAAAAATGCATGAGGATTTTGGAGTATCGTCGTAATAAACCGGTCCTCAGAAGATCACAAACAACGTACGATACTGTTGAACTTTCGACTGAAACATCATTAAATGAAGGTTATCACGCGCAGTGTTATAAGTTATTTACAGCGATAAAAATACCTTGCGATTTTCAAAATGTACAGCAACAGCAAAGTGTTGTGGAATGTGACAATTCAGTGGAAGTATCTGGGGAGATTTCCTCATCATCTGCTGTTGTTATTTGCATGCTATTTTCCGTGAATTTTTTTCAACAAAATTAAGTGATTAAAAAAAAGTAACAAATTTTTTTTTAAATTGTCAGATTAAGAAATTCCCTCCAGATAATCGTCAGATTATAAGTCAGCACGTCTGGGGCATGAAGCTGAATCATCAGTATGAAAATCTGACGCGCTCGAGTATTTCAAAATGACTACTTTTTTTGCATTTTCAAAAAGCTGCCGCGTGCTTGCGTTACGTCCGAATCGTCAGAATTTGAAATCGGAGCTTCTCTTGGGATCACTTAATATACCCTCTAAAAATCTGACGAGCTCGAGTAATTTTTTTTCTTTAATTTTCTACCCTTCCATACGGCCACCACCACCATGCAAACCGGCAGATTAACATATTTCCATTATCAGTAATACGTGGGATATACGCACTATCAATATCTGACGCGCTCAAGTATTTCCATGTAACAGTTTTTTTTTACATTTTTGAAAATCTGTAGACGCTTCCCCCACCACTGAAAGGGTATCGCCATATCATTTTTTTCTTCCTATCATCTAATTTTCAATGACCATAAGTTTCAACGACACTCGAGTAAATCCCCATTTTCCTCGCTTGGGCTCCCCTACTATTACGCTCTACCCAATAGATATGATAATTGTTTTATTGCCTATCTTCTGTACGCTTCGGTTTATTCCCTTATTGGTGACCGGCAATATCGGTGCTTTTAATACTTAATAATAAGAATTCTGTTATATCCATTACGCTTACTTTGATTTGACGACCGAGCATCTTAGGACTATCAACGGACTTCCATGAGTCAAGAAAGACTATCAACCCTGCTGTTCTTGCTAATTTCTTATAGTTGGTAACGATCCTTAATAAAAAATCAAAGGTAGGTACCGAATTGTTATTTAAATAAGGAATTTTATTGTATGTAATTTGTATATGGATGACTGAAAAACAAACATATAAGATTTGTTTCAACAGAAATCCATATATCGTGGGATTCTTGAACTCACAAATGTACGAAATATCAAACCTCTTTAGAGCAAATGGATGAAACAAATTGTGTCCATTGTAATGGACCCCAGTACCGAAAGGGTTAAAATGAACGAAAAATAATAGGCACAATTATACATTTTCATGAAGCGCAGATTTTAAAAATATCTTCCTATATAAAGGATGCGTTAAAGAAGTTTTACTACACATTATCGTATTTTTTAATGGATGATCCTTTTCATTTTCACTAAGTATTTAGATTCGACGCTAATTTCGATTTACCGATTCGATTTGATATGCCGATTAGATTCGATTGGATAGGCTGAATCAATTCGATATTCTGATTCGATTCAACTCGATATTCTGGTTGGCGAAACGCGTGTCGATTGCAGTATATGGTGTTTTGTTGTTTCGTGGAAAATTACGTATTGTTATCTTCACATCAAAGGTTCCAACCCACTTCAGGTTAATTTTTTTTGAATCGGTGAATCGATTACAATGAATTGAATTGATATATCGAGTTTTTGCCCAGGCCTATTAGAAAGGATACCTACTTATTAATTTGTTTTTCATCGTTTTTAGCGAAGAAATTTGCAACAGTGATTTAATTATGTGTCCAAGATGCCATTACAGACAGTGCAAGTTTGAGAGGCTCTCAAATGCATGTATTCAATCTTACATCGGTTATCTATTTGACAACCCAGCTAGCATTACATTTGCTATAATAGTTTCTATTTGGTGTAAGTACTTTAATAATAGGTTTGTTCCAACAGTGATCCAGGACGGTTCCGAATTTGATATTGTAATTTGATTGGTCCAGCTGATGGAATACAGTTCAAGGTCTTATAAATTAAGCAATAACATTTGAAAATCAAATTCGGAACCGTTCGGAACTGTGTTAAAACAAGCCTAATAGGAATGTACAGGGAATTGCAGCTATTTATTACTGATAAGATCACATTAATAAAATACTGTTTAAACTTTAATTGAATGTTTTAAATGCCCTGCTCTTGTTCCTGATGCTGGTATGGTATGAAAAGTGTGTCAAGCATATGCCTATATCGTATTGACTTCACTGTAAAGGTTCGGAAAATAATGGGTGGAACCAAAGTTTTCGGACTTTTTCAGTTAAACAAAAATACATCTTGTAAAACATTTTAATAAATAATTTTTTTACATATTATTTAACACTCTCCAGACATTGTAAAGTAGTATTAAGATATATCACTTAAGGGTCCTAATTGTTCAATCTGACGCAATTTTCTTCGAACGCGTCGCATAAGCCGTTGGCAACACTTTACGTCGATTTTCCGAAGTTTAGTTTGGATCCTGTTTCTTATATTGTCCTCATTTTGAGCCTCCCAACCATTCTCGTAGACCTTCTGAGTTAATAAAGCCCAAAATGTTTTAATAGGCCTAGCTTGGGGTAGGTTATAAGCGCAAGGCACAAAAGGTATCTTGTGCGCTTCCAACCATAACCTTGTCTCCCTGGTATAATGGCATGAAACTAAGTCAGGCCAAAACATGATATCATCATTTTGGTAATGTAGATTGATAAATTCAAGCAATTTCGGCAAGCAACGTTGAGTATAAACATTAGAGTTTAACACTTCACCTCTCACATGCCCTACGTAAGGTCTACAAACACCTACCTTGTAACGGTCCATTTTTAGATATAATTAACTTGCGTTTTATTTAAGGCTAATTGCATAATTTGGTTTGAGGTCAACCTTAAAAATTCTAGAACCGACAACTAAATTGTAAATCTTCGATATTCAAAGCGACCACTGGACCTTTAGTGCAGTAGCGAGAACATTGCGGTGTGGGGACAATGGGGGGAACGCTTGTACTAAGACGAGGGAGGACTCTCTGCCGAGCCACGACCGAGAGAGGATGTGTGTTCCTTTTTGTTATGTTACGTTATCTTATTGTTTTATATGGAGACAAGACCGGTGCATCGAGACAGTTAGGTGTGTGTTTTTGTACGTTGCTTTTATGGGCACTACATTATAGATTGTGTCTGGTTGAGATGTTATGGTTAAGAAGTTACGAGGCAGGTAACCTAAGAAAGCTATGTGAGATGGTAAGGTGATTTTCCTTCCAATTATTATTAAAATAGGTACCTATTAAGTATTAACCAGCCGGCTTCGTTTTGAGTGCGAGCTGAAAATTTGAAAACTAAAATTTGCATCAACAGGCTGATTTGCCGATCTATCTAGAGGTGGAGAAAGCCCCCTAGAGTTTTAATTTTGCTCCTGAACTTTGTGAGACAATGTTATGAAAAGTAACCGTTCTTTCCCCCTTTCAACGGCACTAGTGCGGGTAGTTTTTTAGACGTTTAAAATATGTAACTTTCCTAGACTTTGGTATAAAACGAAACAAAAGAGAAAGGCGGATGGCGCCCTAAAATAGACTTATTAGTTGAAAATAATGTAAATATTTTCTGAAGCTTGTATACTTTTGTAGGCATTGTATGTACCTAGTTTATTACTTGTTAACCACGCCCTGACCCTCTTGTGTTCTATATTTAAAATATATGTATGTATTTTCTTTGGGCGTTTTATTTGATTAATTAAATTAAATTAAAATAGCGAAAGAAAAAAATTCGTTATAACCTTTGAAACAGCGCACCAGACTAACACTTTTTCTGGGAATTTGGTTTTTTCTTATATTTTATTTCTTCAGGAGTGTCGGCCACATTTCTTGTATAAAACCCAGCATTACCCGGAGTTTCCGCATTACTCAGAGGAAAATACTTTTCATCATCCATAATGATGATCTTGTTTCCAGCAAAATGGAGATCTTCAAATATCGACAACATCTAGGAATTCTCTCCAGTTGAGCGTCAAGAGTATTTTGGATACTTTTGTCTTTTTCTATATTTAAGAGTAACTTTTTTTAATTTCTCGAATAATTGTGAGTGAGAAACATGAAAACGACGAGCCAGTTTACTGGTAGACTCTCCAATACGATTTTCAGCAGAGTGAAGATGCCTCTCTTGTAGTCTGGCTGCAGCTAGCTTTCGTGATCGACCACTCTTCGGTAGAATCGGACAAGGTATACCTTCTTTACATTCACGAATTGTTTGGTATACAGTACTTCGAGAAATATTTTCGTCCTCAAAAAGGTGCACAATTTGCCGTTTAGGCATATTGCCCACTAAATTATAAATATTCTTTCGTAATTCTAATTTGTACGCCATCTTGAAACACTTGTGAAGCAACATGAACTGTCAAGTTGATAAACAAGGTAACCATAGTGACTTGGCCGTAGCCTACTCACTAGATTTGTTTTTAAAAAAAAGAAATTCTTATAGAAACATTGTCCGAAAACTTTCGTTCCACCCGTTATTTCTGATGTTAATACAGCGCACCACGCGTTGATTTTGGGAGAATGTAGTGGTTTTTCGTGAGTTGAGGGATCTCAGTGGCCGAAAAACAGCAATTTTGTCTATCGACGAAGCCACTTAGGTTTCATGTGGAGGTGGTTCAAAATGTCTGGTATCACGGCTTGCAAATTTAAGAACTCTCTACAAAATTGAATACGATTTGCCTTATCAATTACACTTAGTTCTTGGAACACGGCAATTTTGTAAGGATGGACCTTCATTTGCCGCAATATCCTGTGAACATTTGACTTTGACATGAATGGCTCATCCGCAATTGTTTTTTGAGGTTGTTAGTTGTTCATGGTCCTCCTGTCAATTTCCAACCACTAGAAACGTTACCATGTGTATGCCAATTTCTAACTCATGATTTAATGGTACTCCTCGAGGGAACAATGCGAGCCTTGAAGGTCTGAGAGTTGGGTTGAAATACAGAATCAATATTTATGAACTGGTCAACACAAAAAATATGCTGTTGATAGGTCCAATTATTCGTTTTAGATTAATAGTTGCACAAACAAATCTCCCACTTTCACTTTTTACTTTGAGTACCTGGCGTTTGACTGATGTCAAAACTAATTATTTTATAAACAAAACAAAATCACCGTAGATACCTGGGATTTCCTGTATTACTCTCAGAGGTATTTTTAATCTGGAGACATTTGATTTTAGTATTTCTCCCATTTCATTACCTTGTTGAATTTTAGCGACAATTTTTGTGGAGCTGTGGCAAAGAAAAGAATGCGTCTTGCAATTGCAGTGGAATCTTAAAGCACTCGAATATGATACGTCCATGAGGTGTGATTTAAATTAAAAATAATAATAATAATGATAATCACTTAATCTGTTTTTATTTTAGGCCCGAGTACGTTGAGAGTGCTGTATATGAAAGATTTTCACCTATTACAGGTGTAAAGGAACCGTATACACCAAAACCAGTCAAAGTGGCTAAATATGTCGTAAGCTTGGCGTCTGCTGGTTTAATGGTATTATATATTATACCGGTTGCTCAATTTAAGACTTTTGGGGTCTGTAGATCAGTTGTCATAGGAGAATTAACCAAAATTTGGGGTTGACACTGGTGAGACTGCTTATGGGGTTCAACCAGTGCGTTTAGAGTTAATAAAAAACCACAAGTTCTCAGAACGTCGTATATTGCTTTTGTACAGGGTTATTCATTATAAACTACCCACCCCTTATCATCATTATTATTGCCTATAGAAAAAAAGGTTTAAATAAAAATTGTGTGGTTGTGACTGAATTTTGTTAAAATGCAATCAAAAGTAAGTAGCGTGCAGATTTCAGGGAATACAAAAAATATTTTTTTAAAATGGGATACCCTGTATATTATTAAATTTTTGGAATGATCCTTTGTTCTTAATTTCAAAAATTTACTATATGTTACCCCTACCATATACCGTTTTTGAGTTATTAAACGTCGAATATCTTAGTTAACTTAGTTACTGTAAATATGGAAAAGTTAACATTATTAAAGTGAGCTATGAAAATGACAACTATCATGTTTGATAAGTGACATTCCTTTAATGAAATAATCAAAATGGTTTACAGTGAGAAAGAAGAAGTCCAAATATTCACTTGGGCGTATTGCACATTGTTTTTGTGTTTTTATTTTATTTGTTGTACTGTATTGTTGATATTAATTTAATAATACAGCATGGCAGACGTACGCATGGGTAGAGAACGGCCACTTGCTGACAAAGTGAATAAATTCATAGGTGAATTCCCGGATTTATTTTATGAGGATGCTAAAATAATTTGTAAAGTGTGCGAGAAAAATTTGATGTGCTGGGATAAGCGTGATTGTGGACTTCACGTAAATAGTGTACACCATAAAAATAAAAAGAATGGCGTGCCCTCGACAACACAGTTTATGTTTGATTTACTATTAATGCCGATTGACTGTGATGTTCCGCTGCACATACTCGATAAACAACCATTTCGAGAGTTCTGGAATAAATACAATGCCCAGGTGAAGTTACCAAGTCGCACAACGTTATGTAACTATCTACCAACTGTACACGTAGACATGGTAAATAAGATGAAATGTGAATTAAAAAAATACACGGCTGTGGTTATCTGTTGATGAGACAACAGATTGTAAAAAAAATCTATTTTAAATGTTATAGTATGAGTACTGGACCCACTTAAACCGACAGTTCCACTGTTACTAGCTAGCAAAAGACTAAGTCAGTGTACTAGCGAAACAATTACCAGGGTGGTGCTGGAGACGTTAGAAAAATTTTAACTGTCAAAAAGTCAAGTGTTGATGTTTGTGACTGATGGTGCCGTGACAATGCGTTCGGTAGACCGTTCTTTGCAAGAACAAGATTGTACGTTTATACATGTTACGTGTAAAGTGCATGCTTTACATCTTGTGGCAGAAACTATTCGAAAAGGTTTTCCAGAGGTGGATGCATTAATAGCAAGTACAAAAAAAAGTGTTTCTTAAATCTCCTAAACGTCTCCGTGCATTTCATAGCAAGTGTCCCGGTATTCCTGAACCACCACAGTCGATTCTTACACGTTGGGGAACATGGTTGCAGTCAGCTTTTTATTATGCTGAATATTTCCAACAAATAAAAGCTGTGATACTACAATTCAATCCAGATGAGGCTGCAGCTATTAAGAAAAGCCAGACAAAATTCGAAGATAGTTCCGTTGAAACAGCTTTAAAAAATATTGCGAAGAACTATAAACCATTACATGAAAGCATAAAAAAATTAAAAAACAGTGCGTTGTCGTTAGCGAAGTCACTGCAAATAGTGGTCGAAGTAAATCTACTGCTACACGCTATAGGTGATGCAACAAATGAGCGCGTTAAAGAAAAGTTCACAAGTGTGTTAAATAATGACACCGGTTTTACCAAATTACGACAAATATGTGATGGTGCAGCCCAGATCCGTTAAGTGCGTTCAAACACTATTTTACGTATGCGTGTATTACATCAGTAGATGTCGAACAGTCGTTTTCAAAATATAAGCAAAGCATATGTTTTCACCAAAGCGAACATCACTCATGGAGACAACCATAGAAACATACCTGATGCTGCAAAATGGCTACACATCTTCTCCAGTGTGTGATAAGCAAGCTAGTTCATCAAGCTAGTTAAGAGAGTAAGTTTTACATACATTGTTATAAATTGTAATAGTTTATTGGCGGATGGTATTTATGTCTGCCCGCATGAGATTCTTCAGACTTGATGGTGGTTTTTCCAAATTATTTGCTTCGCATGTCTTGTAATTTATTAATAAAAATCATTTAATACATACACAGTTTTAGTTGTATTCCCTTAATTTGTTTAAAGGATAGAGGGTTAGAACTTTTGGTAAATTTTTACTATTTCCTTTTCATTAAAATAATTGCTTCAAAATCATAGGATTTTAATATTACAATTAAGATCCAATGCACATAGACCTCGATCTCATTAAAAATTAGGAATTTTCTTTTTACATTTTAGTTGACGCTTATGGTTTTAGCAACATTTGGAGTCATGATATATAGAATAACAATAAATTTTCTAGTAATAAGCAGCAGTGAAGACAAAATTGTTGGTAAATCTGGACAGTTTATTGCTTCAATTTCTGGTTCCCTTATATCCGCCATATTCATAGTAATTTTTAAAATGGTAATTCATCAATCATCATATTGCACAGTCAGCCATAATAAAATGTATATATCGAGAGATTAACAAAAAACACGACCAAAGACACCTATGAATTTTCGAAAGTATGCCTTTGATTAGATTAATTACTGTGATTTCATTCTTACATAATGTCAGATTGAAAGTTAAAGTCAGGTTATGTTAGAAAAAAATGCGGACAAAAATGTGTAATGAACATAGCACCAAACATTTCTGCAATAAAAATGTTAATGTAGTATAATTATTGTTTGCGAGTTTTTTTTATATATTTTTGACATATTTCTGGGATGTTTTTGATATATTTCGATTTATGTATCTATTTTTAAATATTACCTAAATATTTTTAAAATAATCCATTTAATATACATCTACATCAGAAAATGCGTTTATAAATGGCCTCCCCGAATATCTTAGAAGTAGCCCAAAAAATCAAGATATACATATCCTAGTCGGGGATACAAATATCGATATCTTAGGTGATTTTGCTTACGTAAATGATTATCTAAACATTCTGGCAGAGGAAGGTTTTATTTCAACAATAAATGAATTCACACGTATTCAAGGGCAAGCAAAAAGCTGCATAGATCATTTATTTGTCAAAACTAATAAAAACAGTTATAAAAATATTTCAGCTATTATAAAAACTAACATTAGTGACCATTTCTCAATCGCTAACCAAATTGTCTTTTCTGAAATAAAAAACAATATTAAATATGAGAAAACAAAATCATATATAGAACATGATAAATTAATAAGTACATTAAAAGAGGAAAATTGGACAGAAGTGTATTCAGCCAAAAATGTAGATGATGCTGCAAATTTATTTATTAATATATTAAAAAATAAGATATTAAAATCAACTAAAATTGTAAAAATTAAAAACAATGAAATCAAAAGAAAGTGTTGGATAACTTCCGGCTTAGTAAAATCTACCAATCATAAAAATGCCCTTTACGCAAAAATGAAAAACAATGAAACAATAGAAAATATTAATAACTTTAAAAAATATAGAAACAAATTAAATGATTTAATTAAAAATGCTGTCTAATTATTTTCAAGCAAAAATAGAAAAAAATAAAAATAACTCTTCAGCTTTGTGGAACTGTGTGAAAGAAATAACAGGTGATAATAAAACACGAAATGGAATTAAAGAACTTAAAGTAGAATCCGGAAATATAACTGATGGAAAGCATATGTCAAACGTATTTTGCAATTACTTTATTAACATCGGAAAGCTTTTGGCAAACAAAATAAAAACAAAATTTGATAACACGCACACGAACATATCAAATTCAATTTTTCTTTCCCAAACAAATCCAAAAGAAGTTGTTCAAATAATTAATGAACTGAAAAATCATAAAGCACCAGGGCTGGATGGTTTGAAGTCTGAGACTTTGAAATATGTAGCGGTTGAAATATCCACCCCTTTAGCACACATTATAAATATGGCATTTGATACCGGCGAGTGTCCAACAGCTTTCAAGGTCGCTGTTGTTAAACCTATCTACAAAAGTGGGGATAGACTGGTCGTGTCTAATTATCGGCCAATTTCCTTAATATCTAACGTGGCAAAAGTTTTCGAGAAAATACTAAAAAAAAGAATTAACGATTATCTTGAAAAATATAATATTCTATCAGATAAACAGTATGGTTTCAGAGAAGAATTATCAACTAGTGATGCAATTTCTCAATTAACAGGAAAAATAAATAAATCAGTAAATGATAAAAAACCATGCTTATGTGTTTTTGTAGACCTGAAAAAAGCGTTTGACACGGTTAGCCACGTCCAGCTTATGCGCGTTTTACAGAATATTGGTTTCCGAGGAACGCCATATACGCTTATGTGTAATTATCTCTCAAATAGAACGCAATCTGTGAATATTAATGATACTTTCAGTGACTTTCACACTGTCGAATATGGAGTTCCTCAGGGAACCGTTTTAGGACCAATACTATTTAACATCTACATAAATGATTTGTATAAATTGGAAAGTGAAGGTGGCATATTAAGTTTCGCTGATGACACAGTGGTCCTTTATGAGAATGAGTCATGGATCACGCTTAAACAAAAAGTAGAACGTGATTTTAAACAAATAATAAAATGGTTCAGTAGTAGACTTTTAACCATAAACTTAACAAAAACCTACTATGTTCCCTTCACATCATATAAAAAATACCTACCAACGTACGACAAACTTACCATAGATGTAGATCTAGAAGAGGGTATAAAAGTAGATATTGCATCAGTCACCCACATAAAATATTTAGGAGTATATATAGACAGCCATCTAAAATGGGATATACATATTAATTATGTTATAAAGAAAATTAGGTTTTTATTATATAAATTTAAATATTTTTCTAACATCCTGAAAATTAATCAGTTAAAAATCCTTTATTATTCCCTAATTGAAACTCACCTAACATATGGCATAGTTGGATGGGGAGGTGCTACAAATAATTTTATTGATAACCTGCAAATAGCACAAAAACACGTGTTGAAAATAATTTATAGAAAACCTTTTACTTACCCTACAGAAGATCTTTATAGTGAAACCAAAATATTTGATTTGCGTCAATTGTATTGCCAAATAATTTTAGTAAAGCAACATAAAAATAAAAAAAGAGTTAGTAAAAATTGAACATGAACATGACACTAGATATAAAATTAATTCTGCCAGATTGCCTAAAACTAATAAAAGCATAGCACAAAGATGCTTTACATACTTGGGACCGAAACTATATAATATTTTGCCAATTGAAATAAAACAAATTAATTCAAATAGTTTATTTAAAAAAAGTAGTAAAAAAATGGATACATAGCAAAAATAGATTAGATATACATAACATAGTAGACATGAAAATACATGCACTTTAAAGTCAAAATGTTAGTAAGTATAGTTAGTTACATTTGAAATTTGAAATGATTAAGTACCTATATTTAATTAATATGTACATATACTTATGTTGTAAATTAAGATAGCAGCGGCTTAATTATTGTACCTCACTACTCAAGGCGTTGTCCTTTTCTCGAGAGGTATAATGAAAAGTCGCATTACAACACTTTTTATACATATATGAGTATTATAATGCTAATTAACTTCCACACACAGACGTATTGTCTCTCGTGGATTATTTTGTTTATTTACTTAAGGGTTAAGTAGCTTGTACAATAAGTGTAAAATTTTTATATGAACTCTGGTGAATAATTTTTTTTTTTTTTTTGGAGGTTGGTATTATTATTATTATTATTATTATTAATATATTTATTTATTTTTTATTTCCTAAATATTGCTGACATAGCTTGTATTTATATTTATTACAAAATATTTTTTATGTCCTATATTTATTGTCAATTATTTCTTAAATATCCTCAAAATATTTTTAATTTCATTATTTATTATGATATATTTCTTAAGTATTGGTAATATTGTGGAAGAATTCTATATTATAGCAATGCAGTAATATATATTTCAGAAACATTTGGTGATACTAGTGCTTATTGAATAATGTAAATACTGAATAATTCATAATATAATAATTGCTGAAATGTTGTCTCCCCCACCGTACCTCAAAAAAAATCGAATTTGCTCTTATATTTCGCTCTCTGTCATACGCCAAGAACCGGATAATTTTTTTTCTTGATTTGTCTGTTTTAAAATATATCCATGCAACAATTTCTAAAATATTTCAACTTAAAAATCAATTACTTTATAGTTTAACTATAAATTATAAGCTAAATTTTTACGCTTTTGTACTCATGATTTATCTCAGGAATACCATTTGGTAATTATTATTGGAGAGAATATTGACATTAATTATTTTGGCTGCTGCATCTTCTTCTCTTTCAAATATCTCAAGCCTGGCAAAAACAACGTTGAAAGAAAATTGTAAGTAAGTGTCAACCAAATTTTTGAGAATATTTTATTTCTATTCTTTTAGTGGCTGTGACACAACATCGGCACTATTTAAACAAGGCAAGATGAGGTTTGTTGACTTTTCAAAAAACAGAAAAACACACATCATACAGATCTTTAAAAATAAAAACCTCTACGAAGAGCAGATAGCTCACGCAGAAAATCGGTTGCCCCTTCTTCTATATGGAGCGAGGCCCACGGAAACATCCATATTATTGCTATATCACATCAATTACTAAGAGTAAATTCTGTTTATGGGTAAAAATATGATAACGGGCCATTTCATGTCCCAGATTGCTTAGATGTCTTAAAAATCAAATTTTACAATATTTTCTTAACATGTGTTAGTACCTGTTACCTAATAGTTAATTAATAAATTACAAAAGATATAGAATATTAATTAAAAACTGAAAAAATATAATTTTACCCGCAAAATGTAACGACGGTCCCTTGTCCCAAGTCGCCTTTTTGAACATGTATAATGGTGTAAATTATCTATTATTATTATTAATATCCTCAAAAACTATTTATTTTAGGCATTAGAACAACATTATCTATTTGACACAACAACATATTTTTGAAATATTATGTAAATGTCGAATCAAAAAAATATTTAATTGTGTCCCATGGTTTTAAACTTTACCGGGTACTATTAGTTCAAAAGTGAATAACAGTTGTCGCTGTTCACTTAATGCTTTTTTAAATATTTTTTTCAACTGTCAGTTAGTTGTGAAGTACATGTTTAATGGTAAGTACTTTTATTTACTGTCATATAATTAGTTGTTAAATTGTTTTTTTAAATATTTTTGAAATATGTTTTTTTAATGGTAATATCGGTCCCTAAACATATATCAAGCAAGTGCTATATATTTGGATCTAAAATGATACTTGGAAGTAAGGAAGTATGAGTAGTACATAACCTAGCATTTTCGTAGCTTTCCATTTAGTTGTTGATTTAAAATATACGTATTTTAGTAGAAAACATAACGACGGTCTCTGTAACGACGGTCCCTTCCAAAAAGGGACCGTTGTTACGTGGCGGGGGACCGTCATTACTTTATTATGTATATTAATTAATGTCATTTTTTAATAGATCAGAACTAAAATAGCAAAGCGATTTTGCAGTTATTAAAATAATGTGGAAAATTAAAATGAATACAAAAAGTACGATCCATAATAGTGGTGGAACCAGCCAATTAGGACAAACAAAAGAAACGTCACAGAAAAGAGCAAAAAAACGTAAGACAGTTGAAGAAAAAAGAATATATGATAAAGAGAAAAAAAACGACAGAGAGCCAATATGACGGAACAACAGAAAGAGATAAAGAGACAAAAAGATAATGAATACAACATAACAAAACGGAAAAAAATTGACGATATGAGTGATCGACAAAAACGAAAAATGAGAAAACAATGCAGAGAGAGAGTCAGAAGATTTAGAGAGAAGTTAAAGCAATGTAAAATTCAAGAGAATATCATACGGATGAATACTCCACCCCAGTCTGATAATGAAAATATTCCTGCAAGAGAAAACCGATTAAATGAATCTAGGCGATTAAGTGGTAGAAGAAAGAAGAATAGGAATAGATCTAAAAACTACAGAGACTTAAAAGTAGTAACGTTAAAGCTTCAATTAGCTGAACGCCGAGTTGAGCGGTACAGAAAAAGTCGTCAAAGAATTAAAAAAGAAAAAACACGGGGTAACGTCGGTCCTTTTAAAACGTAACTACGGTCCTCATGAATTTTTGTAAATCTTTGGATAATCAATATTGTGCGTGGACACACCTTTTACATATTTAAGTAAGTTAAAAACAATATGTTTTTATCAAAATTTTTTAAAAATATTCTTAAAATATTTTCAAAAAAAAAAAAATTAATTGGACACATTATCGTATTTTTACCCTTATCCTCACATCGTACCACTAATAAATTGAGCAGTGATTGGGCAATCCTAAACCGCTAGAAAAATAGGACTGGAGGAAAACAGAAAATGGGCTCGCACCTATTTTTACACTTGAGGATGCAATTCCAGATAGCTTATTCCGTTTTATATCCTGCAAATGTGCGAAGTATGCAGAAAGGCAGGGTTGATATTCTCAATTATTTGTGCACAATGCCGTCTACAGTCGTGTTTAAACAGTCTCAGGCAAGACTTTGACGAAGTACAAATAAAACTGCCAAAGTTTATTTCCCAAACCCATCTAAATCAAATCAAGATGAAGAGAAAGCGGGTATCGACATCTTAGAAAGTGTCAAAGAAGACATTCTAGATATGAATGACTTTTTAGGTGTCCTGGAAGCGGCTCAACCTCTACATCAATTAAAATAAGGAAAGGCGTGTAAAATAAGTAGTTTTGTGAAGTAGGCCTAGTGGGGAAACCACGTAAAATAACGCGCCACTTTTTGATCTCCCCGTAGTTGGCATAAAAGAGAATTTAAGTTTACTTATGAGCCTGTTAGGCAATTTCTAACTTGCACAATTAAATAATAGGTTATCTATGACTTGATTGTTTTAGTGAGTACCTCTATACTCAGAGGGTGCGGAAAAGTAAGCCGCGAAAATAAGCAAGATCGGGCAGTTAAGGGGAGAACCTGGTCGTACGCGGTCAGGGTAGGTTGTCTGGATTTAAGCACGAATGTGTTGACTTATTTTGTACCTGAAAAGTGATTGGTTATTGATTAATATAAAATCAATATTGTTTAGTTTTATAGTGTGCGACATGGTAAGCTTAGCGAAGTGCTTGCACAAATCCGTAGTCTTTGGTGCTACGCATGTAGAATTTGTTTTCTGTGGAGAGGTCTAAGATGAATAAACACTTAAGTAAGACAGCCATTTTCTATCTCAATGCCGAGGATTCCAGTAAAGGACCACTGTCCTAAATGCGTACAATAGTGCATTATTTTTTTTTTTTAAATATATGAAGGAAATTTGCTTTTTAATGTTTCAAAAATATTTTATTAGAAACTCTACACGTGTTTCGGCTTTTTAGGCCCTTGTCAAGAGTACAGGGAATACTGAATAGTAAAATTTGTGTCCATTGCTTATATAACTACATCTGGTACCTACTATAAAACTATTGTAAAGTATGTTTTTTATAAGTGGAATGTTACTTTATTTTTCAAATCTAAATTATTTTATTTAAAATATGGTGGCCTGTAAAAATTTGTTGTTCATTCGTTAAGTTTTTATTATTTTTAACAGCTTTACTTATTTCTAATTGTTCTAATAGATCAAGTTTCTTTCCTTTCTTTTCCGAATGGAGTAATTTGACATTATTTAAATCGATAAAATGACTGTTTTCTATACAATGTGTTGACATGCCCGTACTATATACATTGTTTACAATAGATTTCCTGTGTTCATCGATTCGCTTTTTTACATTTCGTCCAGTTTGTCCAATGTATATAGCATCACAGTCACTACATTTTAACTCATATACTCCTGTTTTTTGTAGTTTTTCAGTTTTATCCTTATTATTAATTAACATTTTACCTAAATTATTTTTATTTACTGAAATTGTTCTACATCCTAGTTTATTCAGTTTATTACTAACTCTATTGCTGATCTTAGGCCTATAATTAATGCATTTATATCTCTTATTGCATTCCTGAGAAGAAGCGGCATAAAACTCTTTACGTAATGTTTTCTTTTGTTTGTTTTTTATTAGTTTATCTATTAGGTTTTCTTTATAGCCATTGTTTTTCGCAATTTGTTTGATTACGTTAACTTGTTTTTTAAAATTCTCTTCGCTTAGTGGAAATGTTACTAGACGATGTATTCCACAGCTACATACATCGTCTAGTAACATTTCCACTAAGCGAAGAGAATTTTAAAAAAAACAAGTTAACGTAATCAAACAAATTGCGAAAAACAATGGCTATAAAGAAAACCTAATAGATAAACTAATAAAAAACAAACAAAAGAAAACATTACGTAAAGAGTTTTATGCCGCTTCTTCTCAGGAATGCAATAAGAGATATAAATGCATTAATTATAGGCCTAAGATCAGCAATAGAGTTAGTAATAAACTGAATAAACTAGGATGTAGAACAATTTCAGTAAATAAAAATAATTTAGGTAAAATGTTAATTAATAATAAGGATAAAACTGAAAAAACTACAAAAAACAGGAGTATATGAGTTAAAATGTAGTGACTGTGATGCTATATACATTGGACAAACTGGACGAAATGTAAAAAAGCGAATCGATGAACACAGGAAATCTATTGTAAACAATGTATATAGTACGGGCATGTCAACACATTGTATAGAAAACAGTCATTTTATCGATTTAAATAATGTCAAATTACTCCATTCGGAAAAGAAAGGAAAGAAACTTGATCTATTAGAACAATTAGAAATAAGTAAAGCTGTTAAAAATAATAAAAAACTTAACGAATGAACAACAAATTTTTACAGGCCACCATATTTTAAATAAAATAATTTAGATTTGAAAATAAAGTAACATTCCACTTATAAAAACATACTTTACAATAGTTTTATAGTAGGTACCAGATGTAGTTATATAAGCAATGGACACAAATTTTACTATTCAGTATTCCCTGTACTCTTGACAAGGGCCTAAAAAGCCGAAACACGTGTAGAGTTTCTAATAAAATATTTTTGAAACATTAAAAAGCAAATTTCCTTCATATATTTAAAATATTTAATAATGTTTCACAAGGAGCCAACCGCAGAATCAGTTCAGTGTATAGTGCATTATGTGCTTTTTCTTATCTGTGGCGGCGTGTTTATCATGTATCAGTGTTATTAGCGGTGTTTTTCATCTACATTGCAATATTATGAATGTTCGTTTTTTGTTACTTTTTACCGTCTAGTTTACAACAAAGTACGTAATTTCGCAATATTTGTCGAACTAAAACTTATTTATATTCTGTGTACTAATAATATTTTGAAGAGTGCACGACAGTTATTTATATAAATACATCCAAATGATGAAAATATAAAACTAATAATTTTGGCTGACTGGGTTAATAATGAAATTTCGAATAAAATAAAAAAGCAGAATAATTATAATGCAGTTTTTAGATATACAGTAAAATTTCAATGGAGCTAACAAAGTTTGAAAATCATAGAACCCAGAATGACTTTGACAATGCGTATATATACAAAACTTATGCCCTGGCCTTCACTAACAACTATGCAGCTGTATTTTACATCGCATTCTTTAAAGTAAGTGTGGATATATTTTAACATAGCATATGTAATTTAGTCATATTAGGAACAATTATTCAGAATGGTGTCTAATTTAATATTTAAGAATTCCGTTGGCGCCATCTTGGAAACATGGCGTTAACAGTTGCATATATATCGTGAAATATAGCTTAACATTAAAAAAACATATTACAAAATTACCGAATATTTAATTTTCTACAAAAATTATAGATATATTTTAACCTTCCTATGCATGGCAAAGTTGCTTTTACTCCAATAATAACTTTTTCGAGCAACATGAAGGGACAACAATGGGTAACAAATGTAAACTCGGAATCATATAAATTGTAAGGACTTTAATCACAGCTATATTGGACAAACGAGATTATCAATTCAGAATCGGTTTAAGGAACTTATCAGATAGGAAAAAAAATAAACTCAGTTCGCTGGATAATAGTAGGCTACGGAATCAAGAAAATGTGTTACAAGATTCTGCAATTTCTAACTGATTGCCTCTATTATTAATTTTGGCGACGATGAAGATGAAATTGTAACCGTCAGTAAGTCGTCAAAACTGGGAAAAGGCATCTGATATTTGCGTAGTGAATTTATTGAGTCCGTTATCGAGAACGAGAAATGCCGAATTTACTAGAAGTACTCATTCCCGACGGTCAGGCTAATCCAAGCCAACAAGCCAGACATAGTCCTCCTCGACCATCAACTCAAGGTGATGAATGTCATCGAGATCTCGGTCCTGAGGAGAAAAACATCATCATGAAGGAGGACGAGAAACGGACCAAATATTTGTGATCTCCGGCACGAGCTTCAAGTGCTGTACCCAGGCTACGCATTCAAAATAGCACATGATTCTGGAATCTACAGTCACTAATTCCGGGAAATGTAGGGAGTGGCTGTGGTTAATGTGATGGATCGACTCCCATGTGAATTAGAGCCATGGGAGGACTGTCCAGCCAGCGTCGGAAAACCGAAAAAAAATCAAATAATAGCGTCTTTATTTCACATATTAAGATTAACAATCTGAGTTACATAATTGTTTTAAACTATACAGGGTGGGGCAATAGTGCGCCCGACTTCGATATCTCGAGTTCTATGACAGCTAGAAACTTGATTTAACAACATAAGTAAACTAGACAAAAAGTCTATAACCGGAAATTGTTTTCGAATATACAGGGTGAGCCAAGACGATCCCACAGAGTCAAGTAATTTTTTTTAAATGAAATGCCATGTATATCAGAACATTTTTTGGAACCTACCTGTGGCCTCTTTTACTCCTATATTTCTCCCAACTACTTGGATGTAATGATTTTCTGTGTATATTAAAAATATCACAACTATCGACTTTAAGAAAAAATATGTTAGTACCAGTTATGAGGCATCTGTGTGATGACACTCAGCCATTTTCACTTCCTAAAAGTATAAGAGGTGGCCAAAAAGAATTTTTAACAACTTTTTGAACTGAATTTTCTCAATTTTTTCAAATAGAACCCTGTATATTTTTGGACGATGTGATGTAGGATTGATATTTCAAGCCGTTTGTAAGTAATCAGTATATAACGAGCGGTTTTTTCTAGCTATTTTAATTCACTTAGTTTGCTGAAATGAAACAAAATAAAAAACAAATACATATATTCAAAAGTTAAATGACACAAGGCTCTTTCAGGGCGTGGTAGGCACATAACTAACTAGGTTCACATAATCTTAAAATATAGAAATTATAAATATCACTTAGTAAGTTTGTTTTTCCTTTTTTAGGGCGCCACCCGCCTTTCTTTCTCGTTTATATATAGTCAAAAAAAAGTTACAACGTACTAATGCCGTTGAAAGGGGGAAAGAACGGTTATTCTTCACTAAAGTGTCTCGCACAGCTCAATAGCAAGTTAAAAAAGTCTAGGGGGCTTTTTCCCACTCTAGTTCGGTGGACAGGCACATCAGCCCGTTGATGCAAATTGAATTTCAAATTTCCAGCTCGCACTCAGAGCTACATACTTACTACTTAAACCAACTCCTTAGGCTACATACTTAGTAACTTCAGAACCATAACTTTCAACCAAACCAAATCTCGAACGTAATGCCAGCAACGCACACAACTAACTCACTTGAAGCCCTGGTTTTGTCTTCAAAGTAATAAGATAACGTACTCTATACAGCGGAAACATAGGTCTGCACTCGGCCGTGGCTCGGCAGAGGGTCCTTCCCGCGTTACAAGCGTTCCCCCTTGTCCCCACACACCGCAGTGTTCGCGCTGGTGCACTAAAGGTCCAGTGGTCGCTTAGAATATCAAAGATTTACAATTTGGTTAAGACGGTTCTAGAATTTTTAAGGTTGACCTCAAACCAAATTACGCAATTAGCAGTAAATAAAACGCAAGTTAATTATATCTAAAAATGGACCGTTACAAGTAATCGCAAAAAAGTAATCGCAAGATCCCCATTTAGGGCTTCTATCATCCTTATTATGCGGTATTGGACTATAGTCTATATAACAAATGACACTTTATTTCTTGTTTGCTGTCGACCCGTGAGGTATTGCATCGTAATTACATATCACCCTGGGTAACTGTCGCTGTCACTGAGTCACATGGATTCTGTTTGTAAACTTTTCAATGCGTGACGTCACGAGTTTTCTGGTGTATTGTCAAAATAGAACTGCAACTGAGTGGATTTAGTTAATTATAGCTATATTAACCAGTTAAAAATATCTATACAAAAGAACTTTTCCATGTTTAGGGCAGATTTTTTTACCCACCCTGGCGATATGGCTCTGTGGACCAATTTAGGAGGAATCGGGTCAGACATTTGTAACCCCACGGGCTGCCTTACTGACTTAAGTGTTCAGTTGATAGCCATTATGCTAGTGAAAATTTTCGTCAATAACTATGTGCAACTAGTGAGTCCGTAAGTTGTTCAGAATGAAAAACTATGTGTGGTTGTAAAATTGCAGGAAAATCTCCCCCAGAAACTGATTTGTTTTTAAATCAGGGTTTTCCATAGAAAAAAAAATGACAAATTTATTGAGAAAAGGTGTTTAGAAAGAACCGTTATGATTCTGTATAAAGCTTCTGCAAAATAAAAATTGTTCAGGAATAAAAACGGATTCTTTAAAGATGGCGAATTTTTCCTCCAAATTTCCTGGAGGGCATGTGCCTTCTGTGTAATTTACAATTAATAATGTTTACTTTTCAATATAGACGATTGGTAGGACTATTCCAAAGGCGAAAAAATAAGATTAAAGAAAGGTCAGGCCTGCCTTTATATGAAAGAGATTATTTACTGGCGTCAACTGATCGATATTTTTTGATAAACGAGTACATGGATATAGGTAGGTAAAAATATGTTGCATATACTGTGTTGTTTGGATTTTTGCGTGTGCGCACTGCGACATTTGCAGACAAGATAAATTGAATAGGGAACGGGGTTTAGGTCTCGCTGCGCAGACACAGCTATTCTCCTTTCCTATGGGAAAGACAGGCCGATCGGAAAGCCGGTCCCGGGATTCACGAAAATTTTTCGCAGTCTAGTTATATCTTAGAAACATGCGGAGGTTGAGTATATTACTTCTCATTTTTAAATTTAATTTTCATGTTTTTATTTTTTTAGTAATACAGTATGGTTTTGTCGTATTCTTCGTAGCAGGATTCCCACTCTTGCCCATTCTAGCTCTCATCAATAATTTTGCAGAAGTTAGAGTGGATTCTTACAATGTAACAAGAAGTCTCAGAAGACCTATACCTAATAAGGTGGCAGGTATAGGTGCCTGGTTAGGCATTCTGCAAGCCGTGACATACGTTGGAGTGGTGACTAATGTAAGAAACAAATAATAATATGTACATTTCTTTCAATTTATTATATTTTTTTTTCTAGGCTCTAGTTATAGCCTTCACTAGTGATTTTGTGCCAAAAGAGATATACAGAATCTCTGTTGATAAAACTTTGAAAGGATATGTTAATACTACAATATCAGGTAAAGTTACGTAATCCATCAGATTGCCCTTGGGACCTATTCGAGGGCGTTCCTAGATCCTAGATACTATTTTCGGGTGTAATGGTAGATGTATACAAAGCAGCGGCAAGGATTTGATTTTAGTTCTAATTATCTAATTAGCTATATCATTGCATTGTGTAATGCTCGAACCTTAGGCTAGTAATTACAATGTGTTTAGACGCGACAACATGGGGCAATGCTAGGAAGTGGGAACTAGTGGGGATGCTCACAGCTCTGTTTGTTCTCTTAGACAAAGACGCCCGCGCTTGTTATTTCGAATATTGATATTCAATTTTGAAATGGGGAAAATTTCCAAGCAAATTATCATTGAAAAAAAAAGAAACAAGCTGAAACACTTTTATAATGCATTGCTAATGCATTAATAGCTCTAAATTTTTAAAAGAACAAAAACTGGACCTATAAATTGATGTAAACACTTGCCGATGAAAAGATAGATTTGGTTCCCTGTAACTAGATTTCTTGCACACTTCGCACTGTCTCATCCACAGTGTCTCATCATTGTTTAATTAACTATTAAAGGTTTGGGGCACAATTTTTCATATATAATTCACGAAAAGAACTAAAACGCCAGTTCAGCCCATCCAGAACTACATTATGATAGCTTTTGATAAGTAAAGTGAGGCTAGTATTTCTTGTTTTTAATATACAGTGTTCCACCTAAGAGGGATTCTTCTGTAACTATGTAACTCTAAAATTTATAAAAAAATGGTTTTAATAAAAGTTGTCTGAAATCATGTGGGCCATGTATAGAAAATATTTTTAGCTTTATAGGGTATTCCATTTCGCGTGGGCGCTATATAACATTGTTATTTTAAATAGAACACCCTGTATATTATTGCATTTTTGAATTCCTTGGTTAATATTAGGTAGAGATTATTAAATGTACATGATGTTTAAATCTTACCGTTCTCGAGATATTCAGTTGTTTTTAAAAAAAATCACGATTTCAGCTCTCTAAATGAGGCTAGATAGCATCTAAACCGTAAGAGTTAGAAACGTGCAATTCTCACAGTTCTTGTCATCTGTGAGCAAAACGTGTACGTTATTCAGACTCGAAAATACTGAGACCTACATTTAATAATGGAATGACCCATATTAATTGTCATGGGTGAATTCAAAATTGAATGCCCTTTCGACTGATATAAGGTTGTCCATACTTATCTCTAATAGTTTTCCAGAAAAATCAGGTTCTTTTCTAAAGTACGAAAAAGTAGCTATGTACCAGCATCAAGAAGACCTTGCAAAACAACTTTTCCCTCACATTTTATCAGGCTTGGGACTGACAGTGTAAATATTTACTGGCATGTTTAAAAAGTGGTTTGATAAATAAAAGTAAACCACTAACAACGACTAAAACAAAACTCAAAACGAAACAAACTGAAACTCGGAACACAAGGAGAAGAATACTTTGACCGCTGATTATATCAACTGCTCGAAGTGTCCTCCATTTTGATTAATACACTAACGAATTCGGTTTTTAAAAGACTGTTCAACATTGGTCAGCATGTGTGGCATAATTTCTTGAAATGCTACTGTAATGCGCTGCCGCATATCTTCCGCGGTGGTTGGTGGTGTAACGTAAACTTTATTTTTTATAAATTCCCATAAAAAGAAGTCGCAACTTGTCATATCTGGACACCTTGAAGGCCAACTCAGTGGTCCCCCCGCGCCCAATCCATCTGTTGGGAAAAGTTTCGTGTAAAAACTGACGAACCGCAGCGGCATTGTGAGGTGGAGCACCATCATGTTGCATTCACATTCTTCGTAGTGTAGCTAAATGAGTGTCGCCTAACAAACCTTCTAGAGTGTTTGTTAAAAAGTTTAAATAAACTGCTCCAGTTAGATGCTGGTCAAAAAAGAATGGTCCTATGATATGGGTTCCCAAAATTGCTCCCCACACGTTCAAAGACCATCAGTGTTGGCTATGAGTTGTCCGGAATTGGTGAGGATTTACTGTGTCATAATAATGTCAATTATGACGATTAACGAAACCATTTTTATGAAAAGTAGCCTCATTGGAGAACATGACAAGTGCCCACTGAAAAAACTCCAGTCTCCGCTGAAAGTCTACTTCTAGCAACTCGGTGTAATTGGATGCGATAAGGATGATAACTGTGCTTTTTTAAAATCCTATGTATCGACGTTGTACTAATACCCGTTGTGTGACTAATTTGTCGCACACTTATTTCCGGGTTTTCCTGAATACACCCCAGCACAAAAAATTCATTTTCCTCCGTAACTACAGTTTTATGGCGATTTTGTTTTGTATGTCGAATATTACCAGTATTTAAAAACCTATCAAGCACAAGGCATTACGCCGTGGATGTGGTCTGTCTGGATAGCGCTGTGCATAAATTCGTGATGCCAATAACGGATTTCTTTCGCACTCACCGAGGACAAAAACTATTTCAATCATTTCTTCCTGCGTCAGCGACATTTTGAAAATATTATAATAAACTTCTACTCTTTACTCAGCAAAATAACTACAACGTCAACGTTAATCAAAATTAGAGTGACATTTAAGTTGCTTTGTATGTCAAACAGTGCAATAAACATTGTTTGCAAGGCCTTCTTGACGCTGTTACATAGCTACTTTTTTCGTACTTTAGAAAAGAACCTGATTTTTCTGGAAAACTGTTAGAGATAAGTATGGACAATCTTACATCAGTCGAAAGGGCATTCAATTTTGAATTCACCCATGACAATTAATATGGGTCATTCCATTTGAAACAAAAAGTTCTTTAACTCGTAAAATTATTAAATGTAGGTTTCAGTTTTTCCGAGTCTGAATAACGTACACGTTTTGCTCACCGATGACAAGATAGAGTAATTTATGCCAAAACGAACTGTGAAAATTGCACGTTTCTGACTCTTACGGTTTAGATGCTATCTAGCCTCATTTGGAGAGCTGAAATTGTGATTTTCTTCAAAAACAAGTGAATATCTCGAAAACGGTAAGATTTAAACACCATATACATGTAATAAACTCTACCTAATATTAACCAAGGAATTCAAAAATGTAATAATATACAGGGTGTTCCTTTTAAAATAACAAAGTTATGTAGCGCCCACGTGAAATGGAACACCCTGTAAAGCTAAAAAATATTTTTTTTATATGGCTCACATGATTCTAGACAACTTTTATTAAAACCATTTTTTTAATAAATTTTACAGTTACATAGTTACAGAAGAAACCCTCTTAGATGGAACACCCTGTATAGAGGTTCTATAGAAATTTGCTGAAATATTTTCCAAAAACCCGAAAAAAAAATTTTTTTTTTATTATGAACCTTTATTAAAAACAATTACCAATCTCTAACAAGTTCTTTCCACGCCGTAAAAGTTCTAAATACTTTATGGAGACGAATTTAATTTTCTGTCAATTAAATTTTAGCGTTTGCCGTGAGCGACTTTGATATAATAGAAAGAGCATTTAAAACATCATTCGAACTATGCTTTTACCCAGGAAAACGGTATCCTCCAGAACATCCAGAAAGATATGAACGTACCACTGATTTTTGGTTTACACTGGCTATGCAGTTTTTGGCTGTGGTGATATTCGAGGTAAGTAAAAAAGTAAATAGTTATTTATGCACCAAGGGAGTGTTTTAGTCCTGGCATGAATAGGTAATGCAAGGGACTAAACATACTTTACTCCAAAGTGCATACAATATTTTTTGCACGAACGGGCATAATTTGTATTGCAAAAAAAATTGAATGTAAAAACTAAAGAATAATAATTGGCCACGAAGCGTTTGTATTTTATTCCGAATTTATCTAGTTATCCTTTTATTTAATTTTCTATTTGACGTTATTTTTTATTTATTTCTCTTTGGCGTTTTCACATTATTACATATTACAAATTACTAAATATTACTAACTCTGAAAATTACCCTATTAATATTAATTTTAATTTGGAATAAGTTACTTTTTATGGTTTATTTGTATGCCTCTTAATTTTTTGTTCTTTCTGTCATTAAAAGTTTGACATAATAAAAATGTTGACGTTACGTTATGTTTGTATTGTTCATTGGTTATCATGGCAATTTTAAATCCCAAGGGAATAAACGCTTGTTTTATTCATTGGTTTGAGGCGGTAAAATAAACCTTATTTTTCCCCTTTCGCGAAAAAATTAATTAATAAAAATTGTGTTCATAAATTACTAATGCCTCCTCTGGCATAACCATGAATGTAATAATTTATTTAACTGGTGAATTTCGACGGTTACGAATAATTCTCTAAAAATAATTTCAACAAAAAACCCAGTTAGTTTGACACTAATAATTAGAGTTGGCAAAAATGCACCGCAGGACATAGGCGTACGCATCATAATAAGTGCAATAAAAGAAATTAACTCGTAATAAAAGCAATAAACTGTTACAACTTATAACAATGTAATCACAACTTACTCTCTTAAGTAGCTTGGTTATCACAAACTGGAAAAGATCTGTAAAAACTTTGCAGCATCATGTATGCTATGAAATGCGTGAAGACGTTTAGGAGATTTAAGAAAGACTTTTTGTATACTTGCTATTAATGCATCTACCTAAGGAAAACCTTGTCGAATAGTTTCTACTGCAAGGTGTAAAGCATGCACTTTACAAGTAACATGTACCAACCTACAATCGTGTTCTTGAAGAAAACGGCCTACCAAACACATCATCGCGGCACCATCGGTTACAAACATTAACACTTTGACAGGTCAAATTTTTCTAAAGTCTCCATGCAGCACCACCCCCGTAATTGTTTGGCCAGTAAGTCTTTTGCTAGCTAGTAACAGTGGAAATGTCGGTTTAAGTGGGTCCAATACACGTACTATAACATTTAAAATAATTTTATTTTACAATCTGTCGTCTCTACACATAACCACAGCCGTGTATTTTTTAGTACACATTTGATCTCATTTACAATGTGTTCGCTTACAGTTGGTACATAGTTACGTAACGTTGTACGACTTGGTAACGTCACGTCACCTTGGGATTGTATATTAATTATTAATTATTTTTTAGTTTTATGTTGCACAGAATTTATGTGATGTTTACAATCACGTTTGTCCCAGCACACCAGGTCTGTCTCGCACACCTTACAACTTATTATAGCACCATTGTATAATGAATCCGGGATTTCACGTCTTACAATGCGCAGACACGCTTTTCCTATTCCAAGCGCCACCGCGGACGTAGTCAATTTTTATTTAAAAAAAAATCATTATTTTGAGCGGGTTTTTT
Organism: Rhamnusium bicolor; assembly: GCA_029963845.1. NCBI lineage: Eukaryota > Metazoa > Arthropoda > Insecta > Coleoptera > Cerambycidae > Rhamnusium > Rhamnusium bicolor. The sequence continues at coordinate 3,282,174 of JANEYF010001596.1, read as the reverse complement.
TGGAATTTTTCTTGTGTACATACAATCACCCACATGTTCTCTGTAAACTGACTTTTTTTAATTATTAAAAATAATTTTTTGTTTTATGAATTATAATGCATTGTCTGACATACTGTATTATTAAATTTTTATCAAGAATAAAATACAACAAATAAAATAATCAACAATACAATGGAAAGGAATAAATTATATTGTACACACCACGTGGCATAGCAATAGACTGAAATCAAATGTTAGTCTTTGCCAAAATAGTAAACAAGTCTCACTTACGTATTTATGTATTTCTCTACCAGGCACCGCCATGACTTGCGAACCGATTTGCCAACTCTACTAATAATTCATGCTGTTGTAAGTTTCCATTTATTTTTTAGCATGTGGTAATAACCTTGAAAGGAATTTTAGCTTATGCTATTCCGGATGTTCCATCCTACGTTTCAGAACAACTTGCTCATAAAGAGAGAGAAAACAAGGAGCTAAGGATGAAAGTTCTCAATGATACATATATGGAAGAGCGAAGACAAGCTGGATTTAGTAGTATCCTCGAACCTATTAATATTAAATAAATAAGCCCTTATTTTGTCGAAAGTTTCCATAATGAATTTTAGGGAGAAAGTTCAGTAAAACTACTGTCACCTAACCAGTATTCGTTAATGTTCTATTTTATTATCAACAATAAATACTGAAAATAAAAATAAGTGTTTTTATCATTAAAGTTGGGATATACTACAACAATGTGAAACTTGGGCCTTCTGCAAATTCTACGAAAACCCGTTTTAATCAGGTCAAATAGGGAAAATTGGAGGGAACTAACTGATAAAGTTTCGAAACTTGGCCAGATGTTCATTCAGGTTTACTATTAAACATACTAAAGGCCCGATTCTGTATCCTTTATGTTATTTTTAACAGGTCCGTTAAAACTTATAGCCAATCAGAAACCATATTTTTCAGTATTCATTTCTGATTGGCTATAAGTTTTAACGGCCCTGTTAAAAATAACGTAAAGGATACAGAATCAGGCCTTAAAAGTCCTAAACTCATTTTGTTACGATTAAGCCGCCATCTAGGAAAAATAGTGCTCCAATTAAGTTTTTTGCTTATATATCGCTAATCAATAGTTATATACATTTTTTCCATATCTATTATTATTAAAATAAGCAACTCAAAAAATATATAGAGAATACACAAGGATAAAAATAGAGATATGCTATGCCCAGCTGTCCACCTGAGCTGAAATCTGTGACTGGCTCAAATATTTCTCTCGCACTGTATTAGGCATGACCGAGGGGTCGGACGGCAGATGTTTCTACGACGCTTTCTCTTAAAACATTTCTTTTCCTCATTTTCCTTATTCTTCATCTTTCTCTTTTTTATTCTTCTCTTTCGTATCGTTCTTCTCTTTCGCCTCTTTCTTCTACGTTTTCGTCTCCTCCTTATTTTATATTTTCCATGATTTCATTATAAGCATTTTACACAAGATGCCCTTGACAAATGCCGCAGAAGAACAATAGAGTCTCAACTTTCAGCAGCCATATAATTACCTGCAAACTTTTTGCGCAATTGAAAAAATCGTAGACAATCTGGAGCAGGAGTTGGTGATGTCTTTTTTTGACTCCAAAAACTCGTTAAAAATACTGATCTCCAATCTTGAGGTTCAGCTCATTGCCCAACCACTTCTGAACCTGATACTAGTAAACAGTGCTTTTACTGTAGGTGACAATGAAGCTAACTTGACAGATTTATTTTTACTAACAGAAGCACAAGTAACGATAGTTATTGAAGAAATTTTCTTTAATTATAGCACAAGAAAAATCGCATTTCATTGGAAGAAATTGATTCTCAAGAAGCATCACTTCGATTGAGAACTTGAAATGCATCTTTCAAATTCGATCGTTTGTTTAATAATTTCAGAGCTGCTGTTTTACCTCTATAAAAAAGAGCAGATGTTGTATGACAACCGGAGAATGCATCTAGAAATAAGATATAATTCATGCTGCCTGTATGTTTCTTAAAACTTCGAGAAGAAATATTTTTGTTCCACTGTTCTTTTGCTTCGTTTTTTAAAAAAAATATTTCTTCATCAACAAACGACAACACGAATTGTCCATAAAGCGACTTTATTTTCTAACATTGCAAAGTACGTCTACAAACACCAAAAAAAACTAAATAAAACTGTATGGCTTGCCAGCAAGAATGCGGTGAGCAAGTATATATCCAGGACATTTATATCCCAAAATAAAATAAGGGATACGCAGCTGAATATTTCTATTCGGAGTCACTTAATAATTATATATGAATAATAGTATGTATTCCATACGTCCATCGTCCCTTTGTAAGTTTTAAGACGTGCTCACCTAAATTTAGTTTCAAAATGTAAAATCGAATAATTTGCTTGGCATAACTTTTACATTAAGTTTTCTCGAAAACTAAGTGGTATGATAAAACAAGTAAGTGTATAATTTTCTAATCTTTCGATCTTATATTAACAAATGCATAATCGTAAAATTAAAGGGAATGGAGATATTCGCAAAAACTACTTTCTTAACCCTCCTACGCACCATAAAAAATTGTGCGTACAACAGATCACCGGGGACTTGAAACGCCGTTTAGAACAACGAAATCAAAGTGTATAAAATGCAGCTTTCTTGTACTTTTTTCTTTTACGAATACTAAAAGCACTGGACTAATAGAGCATCTGCATCAGTCAGATTGGAGTGTGAATAAATACAACCTGTTTGCATGTAAAGAAACCAAAGAAACAGCCGATTATTACTCGTCTGATCGCAGCGCCATATGCGCCTTGGTGATTTTAGTTCCCAATAAACCAAGGTAGGTACCTTAAATAAATCTTCCACATTACAAAACACAATTTTGTAATAAAATGTTTGCAACAAACCTTATAATCCTTTTTAACCTTTGAAAACTCATTGGCAATTGTTAATTATAGGTTATGTTGTTATTTTGTTTATTATTTATATTCAAACTGAATGTGTGACGTCAGACGCAGATGCTCTATTTGTTGCAAGCGTTAAGACAAAGTAGAGTGTTAAATGCTGGCCGAATTCATCGCCTTAAGACCCATTAATTCTAACAGAGTTGACATTTAACATTTTCTAATAATTTCATATGACATAACTATGACACATTGACATTTGCCAAGATAACTTGAAAATGTCGTATATTACATCAAATTCTGGCTGCATATCTAAAAATCATGGAGAAAAAAATTGACATACCGAAACATGGATGTTTCTTTAAAGATGGTGAAAGACGAGCTGACTATGTCATTGTAATTAAGGGAGAATTATTGTCCCCATTGGTGACCTACATCAGGGCACTGGAATTTTTGGGGCTGGAACTTGAATTAGTTCTAGGTCAAGTAAGATAGTTTTACAGCTATTTTTTATTTTATACAAGTATTTAACCGTTTTTAGACAGTGGAAAGAATTTTTTTATTAATCCACATACCACAGAGCGTATTAAAGCACTTCGCAAAATTCTATAATGTTGACCATGAAGAAAAAAATTTTAACCTTCCTAAACGAAAAAAATTGAAGCATCTTAGTTTGTACAGTACGCCAATTTCTGACATAGCGGCTGAGGAAAAAGGGTAAATACACGAAGAACTGTAATTTTGCATAGGTAATTATTTTAGATGGTTATCTGAGCTTCTGAGCACAGACTTTTGCTGGCAATTTGAAATGTTCATTTTCACGGAGACGTATCGTCACCTCTACAGAGGTGATACAGGTACAGGAGCTACAGTTTATTTCATTGTGAAAAAAGCCTGGTAGCATCAAAGATGACACTTATGATGATCTTGATCAATCTATATTGCGTGGGCTAACTAACTCGTAGTTCAGAATTCAATTTCTTAAATTTCACATTCATTTTTATAGTGGTCTGTTTGTATCAGGATCTTATCAGTTTTTATGAAAATATAGTTCTGGCTATCCCCCACCTAGTGGTTAATTTGCGATTGAAAACCGGATTTAGGCTTAGGTCCGTGAGGCCCGGGTCTACGGCGGCAAAATTTTAAAGGATCGAACAAATTTTAGAGCTTGTTTACTCGCTTTTATGATTCAAAGATTACAAGTATGTAATCACTAAAATCTAAAATATGGAACAAGAAGTCCCGATCCAAATAATTTTTGACACGATTTATTTATTAACATCAGCGACGTTTTGCTTGTAAGTATAATCATCATAAAAAGCAATCGTATAATAAATAAATTGTGCCAAATATAATTTGAATTAGCACTTGGCTTAATTATATCTATATATACTGTATATATACCATTACAAAACGAGAATGGCGCCACATCGGAAGATGCTTAGAGCGCAATCTATCTTAAATCCACTCCTGGCTGTCGATTATGCAACCAATTCTTTTTTGTTATTTTACAATGAATTATAACAATTCTTTTTTGAAAATCAAACAGCTGGTGACCGAGATATCAAACAAATAATGAAATGATCCATTATAGCCATATTTAAGTATTATATCGGATGATACACATTTCTATTGGTTAACATTTGTCTTTGTGCTCAGTTAATCTTCTGAAATAATTATAAAAACTTAGTTACCGCAAAGGATGGGAAACTTTTCATCTAGTGGCCCTTGTTCTGCCTCAAAATTGTAAAAATAATAATAATCCAATCACTTAAGCCAAAAAAGAGGGTCAATCTCGGAATGAGAGATAATAAGCTGTAAACTTGTATAAACCTTTAATTTGACGTTCTAAAAGTTGTCTCAAAAGTCTCATAAAATCTCGTGTCCGCGTCTTAAGATATTCAAGGTCAAAGGTCACAAAAATCGGTTTTTCGCAAATATCTCGCTTCCTATGGTTTTAATGCCATTTGCATTTATTATAAAAAGTGTAGAGAATAAAATTCTCTACAACTTCTGCCACAAACATTTTTTTATATACTCAACCGTTTTTGAGATAGAGGGCGGAGAGCGCGTCTTGCTTACCTATTCACAGCATAATGCAAGGTCAACCGTAAGTCCTGGTAAATAATACGCCGCATTAAGTATATAAATCATTAAAAAATATATAATTATGAATAATTTGCATTGTTATTTAATTAATTATATTTAATAATATTTTTCATTTATCGAATATATATTTGTTTAATATTATTTACTTTTCCGTGTAATCAAAAAATTGTTGAGTGGAATACTTTAAGTATATTTTAATTATATTATATATTTTAATATTTTGCAACTGCAAGAATGGTTATGGTTCACGCTGCGGATGCAGGAAATCGGGGTTGCAATGTTCTTTAGTTTGTGGCCAATGTAATGGGCAAACGTGCCTCATTGCTTCACCGTATCAAAGCGATCTCGATGAAGATAGTACATTTGACCCCAAAATTCTCGAAGATCTAGAGACAAATATTCTTGACAACGAAAATGATGATATTGAATTGGAAATTTTCGAGCGACCGGAAGACGATGAAGAAGAAGAAGAAGAAGAAAATTAAGACTCAAGTCCTTCTAATTATAAAAGTTTTTGAAAAACCCCACATTTGAACTTCAACTGTAATAATTATATGAAAAAGTATTTCCAAATAAAGATATAATTAAAATGTATTTACTCTATTCTTTTTCTACTTATAATATAATTAACATATATATTAGAATATAATTAAAATATACTTAAAGTATTCCACTCAACAATTTTTTGATTACACGGAAAGAAGTAATATTAAACAAATATATATTCGATAAATGAAAAATGTTATTAAATATAATGTATTAATTAATAAACAATGCAAATTATTCATAATTATATATTTTTTAATGATTTATAGACTTTATACGGCGTATTATTTACTGGGACTTACGGTTGACCTTGCATTATGCTGTGAATAGGTAAGTGCGGAGCGCTCTCCGCCCTCTATCTCAAAAACGGTTGAGTATATAAAAAAATGTTTGAGACAAAAGTTGTAGAGAATTTTATTCTCTACAATTTTTATAATAAATGCAAATGGCATTAAAACCATAGGAAGCGAGATATTTGCAAAAAACCGATTTTTGTGACCTTTGACCTTGAATATCTTAAGACGCGGACACGAGATTTTATGAGACTTTTGAGACAACTTTTAGAACGCCAAAATAAAGGTTTATGCAAGTTTACAGCTTATTATCTCTCATTCCGAGGTGAAACCTCTAATGTGACTGGACTATAACTATTAGTTTGTGAAAACCTATTTCAAATAGGTGAATATTATCCATCGACGTCTGATATTTGTTTTTAGTACATATACTAGTGCCGATCGAATAATAATAGTAAATAATCTACTGGAATATGCGAAATACGGTGATAAACTGAATGAAAAAGGGATAACAAAGTTGATCAAAATTAAATGGATAGAGGCTGCGTACCCACTTCATGATGGTCCTGAGGAAATTGGCAACTATAATATAGTATATGCCAATGATCGACAGGTAGATAAAAATAATGGTAAAAAGTAATGTTTTTGCGCGAGAGAAGGTCTCACTTTGTCGGTATCGAGTGTGCACACGAATGAACTGCTCACTAAATGATGAATAATTTAATAACAAAAGAACTAGATAGACAAATGAGTTTTAAGTAACACTGTAAAGGTTAGAAAAAACATCCACCATCTACAATAAAGGTTCTTAAGTCCTAGTTGCTGTCCAATACAATAAAGCATAAGTAATCGAACTTATAAGACTCTGTGTGTCCTTTTTCTTTGAAATTAAAAATCACAACTTCTAATTGTATGTAGGACATAATTGTGGTGCAGAACAGTTAAATATTAGTTGCAATATTACCACAGAAAAATTCACAACGACTATTTTGATGAACTTCTTCTCGAAGAATGCAAATATCTCGACAACTAAGACAAAGTAGACTCCTTCTCCAGAGGACATCCAATTTCTTTAATGCTGCTGACATAACAATTAAATTAGATACAAACTCAAAGTTATTGACTAATATTTTTTTCAGCTGCTGTTTTTCTATTGGTCAAATTTTCGAGTCTGGTACAAGGAGCTGCCTTTGGACATGATTCACAAATATTTCGGATCTGAAATAGCCTTTTACTTCGCATGGCTCGAATTTTTCAACTTGATGCTGTTACCAGCTGCCATCTTGGGATTTCTGGTGTTTGTTGTCAATTTGATCATTGTAATGGTGTTTCCTATTTATCGAATGTAAGTTTGAGCGTATTGCATACAATAATATTCAATATCGATTTCGTGAGTTACTGGTGTATGACGGTTTAACTGACTCGACAGTTGTATTCTTTAAAGTCAGTTTAGTGTATTGGCTTCTGTTGAGACACTAAATTTCTAATTACGAGAATAGAGTACCATGCCAGTTTAACTGTCGTGACAATTACTTACAAACTGGAGACTCAGCTTCAGATACCCCATTAAAATAGTTTGTTAAAATCATTACGTGGTGTATCGATGTCAACTAAAATTCTGCTGACGATGTAATCGAAATTTTCTGTACATTCACTCTATAGATTCATCAAATATAAACCATTGTATCTAATTCAAGATTACCCTGGTGGAAATATTTTCTGCCAATAGTCTAATTTAGTCTTGCAGTGTTCTGAAAAACAATTCCAGAAGAATGAGTAAGTCTAAAAAATTCTGAAACATTCTGAAAAAGTATGAAAAAGATCTATGTAAAACTTACTAAGCAGTTTAAAGACTGCATTTTTACAAGTTTTTAGACTCTTCTAGAATACTTTTTCAGAATTAATCAGATCTTTCATGAAAATTTAGCTAAAGTAAAAGTAAGACTTTTTCAGAGTTAATCAGTAAAATTTAAAACATTTCAGATTTTCGAAAAATTATTTACTGTAGGTTTTATCATATTTATTACTTCTCGTAAGGAATATAAAAACTTGATAGGAGGAGGGTTATTAGTAAAAAAATATTAATGTTTATATTCTATACATTTTTTAAATTTTATTTACAGATTTTTTTTTGATAATTAATTACCTGTATACGGTTAAAATATACGAACTGTTTTTATTAAATAATTACAAGACGATCATTATTATTATAATATATATAATACAAAGTATTTCAGATAAAGTTGGATCGTTTGGATCATGATGCACAGAGCATTCTTGATTTCTATCATTAGTAGCAGCATTCATTTCATTTCCAAAAATTCCAAATCTTGCACCGCCAAAGCCGTTGCTGGTAAAACAAGTGGGCATGCATTATTATTAATGTTCACATAGCTCCGGATATATCTGTACTTTTTACAATATTTTGGATTGGACATACGTGCTTTTGTTTATATCGATATAATCCTAACAATCAACACTACACTATTATTTTATAAACGAACACAAAAGGCACCTCTTCTACATTAGCTGTTGTCATCGTAGATAAAGTTGGCATCATACGTGGTACGTAAAAGTGGAATTGAAAGTGGGGTGATGGCATGCGCAACAATGCATCACTCGATTTAGGATGGCCAATCAGAACCACTGATTATGACTGACTAGACGCGATAGACTTATGGTTTTAGAATAAATTGTGTACTAATATTGTATGTTTTATTACGTGTATTTCTTAAATGTTTTTGAAATATTTTGTACTAGGTATATATATTTATTATTAGTATTAATTAAATATTCTTGAAATAGTTTATATTATATTTATCTTAAAAGTATTTCGTTAATATTTCTTAAAATCACTTGTATTAGGTATATAACATTTTATTAAGTGTATTCCTTAAATGTTTTTGAAATAATTTGAATTATATGTATTATATTAAGTATTTCCTAAATGTTTTTGAAATATTTTGTATTATATATTTATTTGTAAGTATTTCTTTGTATTATATATATTATAATAATAATAATTATCGCCTTGTAATTATTTAATAAAAACAGTTCGTATATTTTAACCGTATATAATTAATTATCAAAAAAAATCTGTAAATAAAATTTAAAAATGTATAGAATATAAACATTAATATTTTTTTTACTAATAACCCTCCTCCTATCAAGTTTTTATTTTCCTTACGAGAAGTAATAAATATGATAAAACCTACAGTAAATAATTTTTCGAAAATCTGAAATGTTTTAAATTTTACTGATTAACTCTGAAAAAGTCTTACTTTTACTTTAGCTAAATTTTCATGAAAGACCTGATTAATTCTGAAAAAAGTATTCTAGAAGAGTCTAAAAACTTGTAAAAATGCAGTCTTTAAACTGCTTAGTAAGTTTTACATAGATCTTTTCATACTTTTTCAGAATGTTTCAGAATTTTTTAGACTTACTCATTCTTCTGGAATTGTTTTTCAGCACACTGAAAGACTAAATTAGACTATTGGCAGAAAATATTTCCACCAGGGTATCCAAGTTCAGATAAGATAAAAATATTCATGTTTGCATTTTACTCATCATCCGCGTAGACAGAGTTCAATTGCTTTACCAAAATCCCAGTTTCCAACTGGGCACCGAACCTGGGAAATGTGGTTAACAGAGAAGATCTCTTACCAACCGACTAAGCTAAGCAGACCTACAGCATAATAACAACAATAGCAATGAATAACTTAAGACTCTTTATTTTAGAAAAGAAACTTGTAATGTGAATAATATGTGGATATGTCCCACGTGTGAATTACAAAAACATTGTGCATACAATCAGCTTTCTTCATATTGTACTTATGTGAAATGGTGTTATGTGTTCGACAATTATTTAACGATAGCCTTCGCAGTTTTTATGTCGCTCTGGGGTAAGATATCTCTCTTGATGTTTAAGGTTGCATTAACTATGATTTTTTTTAGCAACTATATTTATAAACCTTTGGAGAAGAAAACAAAATAAGTTGCAGTTGAGGTGGGACGTAGTACATGCCGAAATGGAAGGTTCTGCAAGGTAGAAATATTATTAGAAGATTTTCCATAATATAAGTAACAGTATTTTGCTTTCAATTTGTTTTTCAATGTCGATTTTCATTAACATACCGTTTATTAAAAAGGGTGTCCCAACCAAAAGTAGGCACCCTGAATAACTTTGAAGATATTTTTTTTTTGAAAAATTGGTGAAACACGTCAACCTTGCTTCCAAGGGGGACATATTTTAATGTAATACTTGTATACCTATCATCATCCCTCTACCCTACACGGCCACCCCCTCAAAAAATTCAAATGGCAAGGGGGGGTCGAGTGATACATCTCTTGAAAGGTCTTGCAATTCCCTACATAACTGTGTATTTTCTTTTAACTTTTATCGAATCGTTCTTAAGGAAAATAATTTTATTTTTGATGATTACACACAATCGAAATCGTTTAAAAAATCTAAAATACACGGCACTGGGTATTGGAATTTATAAAAAAACTACATTTTTAGTGCTCTCAAATCAACACGAGTTTTTTCGACAAAAAACACTTTCCTTGTCCGTTTAGTTTTAGAATAATAAAAGACTCATATAAGTAGTATTTGATAGTCCTTGAACATTAATTGGTTCACAACCAATTTTAAATCGAGATACATTTTACCAGAGTGAGTTCTCAAAATGGTTTATACCCTTCAGGAGAGAATAGAAATTGTCAGCATTTATTTAAAAAACGATAATTGTGCTAGAGCTACGGGGCGCATATTCAATAGAAATCACCCAGATAGAAGGGTTGATTCTCAGTATGTTTTACAATTACTGACAAAATTTATGAAAACAGCTTCTGTAGGAAACAAAAAAAAATGAACCTCAGCGACCGATTAGGAATGAAGTAGTCGAAGTGGCAGTTCTGGGTCATTTGCAGATGGATAATACTCAGTCGATCAGGAAAGTAGCTGAGGCTTCCGGTGTATCACGAAGCAGTGTTCATCGAATTGTAAAGACTCACAAATTTCGTCCATATAAATTTAAATTGGTACACGAATTAAACGAAAATGACCCCGATCGTCGGCTTGAATTCTCTGAGATTTTTAGTGAACAATTAAACGGTAATGCCAATCTACTGTACAATACATGTTTTTCTGATGAATCGACATTTCAGTTAAATGCGGAGGTAAACAGGCACAATTGTAGGTATTGGAGTGAAATCAATCCACATTTGTTCATGGAAACTCATACCCAAAGGCCCAAAGGAGTTAAATGTTTGGGCTGGCATCTTAGGGGATCACATTGTCGGGCCGTTTCTTATTCCTGACAATTTAAATAGCGAAAGGTACCTCGATCTGTTAGAAAATAACATCGACCCAATGATTACCCAAATCCTCGAAGAAGACGATAAACTTTTAGAGGGCGAACTGTTTCTTCAACAGGATGGGGCACACCCACATTTTGCTATAGCAGTCCGTCAATTTTTGGATAATCGGTTTCCTTAGCGATGGATTGGAAGAAGAGGTCCTGTGGAGTGGCCCGCTAGGTCACCCGATTTAACTCCCTTGGATTTCTTTCTGTTGGGATATTTGAAATCGAAGACAGCTGCAACAAAACCAGCATCACTGGAACAGTTACGTGAAAGAATTGTAGTTTATTGACTCCAGATGTGTTCAGAAATGTTCGTACAGAATTTCAAGACAGATTATACTACTGTATGGAAGTCGGTGGGGGTCATTTTGAAAAATACATATAATAATTTAAACTGCTTCTTTTATTTTTATTTCCCGAACCTAAAATAATGAAACAATTATTTCTCAGGAACGAATCGATAAAAGGGAATTGAAAGACCTTTCAAAAGATGTATCACTCGACCCCCCTTGCCATTAGAATTTTTTTGAGGGGGGTGGCCGTGTAGGGTAGAGGGATGATGATAGGTATACAAGTATTACATTAAAATATATCCCCCTTGGAAGCAAGGTCGACGTGTTTCACCAATTTTTCAAACAATTTTTATCTGCAAAGTTATTCAGGGTGCCTACTTTTGGTTGGGACACCCTGTATATAAACTAATTTGTCTACAGTCAGTCTACGATTTATAATATGCAGGCGTTTATGAATTTCAAAAGTACTGCGTCAACGGGTTAAGAGGTTTTAGCTACTTCATTGGGTTTTAGACATTGTAATAATATAACTAATAAATTTGTGTTTGTGTATCAGGGCCGGCCCGTTCAAAACTAGTTCCAATTTTGCCGATCCTTATAAAAAAATCGAAAGGAACAAAATAAAATCAGATAAAACTCAAATTTATTATACCAAAATAATTAGCTTAGGATAGGTTTTTTTTGTGAGTGGGTCCTCATGGGCCTTCCAGTGTAGTCACTAGCAGGCCTATCGTGGCTCACTTTTAATTATATTTCACCCAATAAAAAATAAAAACAAAATATTCATATAGAAAAACAAAACATAAATTCCTACAAAAAAAAACAACGGTACAAAAGTATATGCGTGTAAAGTTTATTTCAAATTTATTTGTAATATAAAAAATGTCAGCTTCTTTGATCATTTTAACAATGTCAAGAAAGCCGACATTTTTTTATGCTGCAAATAAGTTTGAAATAAACTTAATCTATATATTTATAAGACAACTTTACTGTATTTTTCTTTGGCGAAATCTTTAATAATATCATTGTTTTCTATACTTGCAGATATTTCTTTCTCAATAGTGGGTATCGCTAGATCTGTTAATCTGACCACTGTCACCGTTGAACCTAAATAATTTTTTAATAATTTAAGTTCTGAGAAGGAGCACTCTCCAGAGACGGGAATAATTAAAATAATGCTTTACAAAACAGCCATATTGGGAAAGTTTGCAGTTAAACTGTTTTTCTCTTGATAGTTTGAAACTTCTAAAGGCTTTTTGTCTTTACTGCTCTGCATTATTTTGCTCACAGTTAAAGAGTTCATTGTGTAATTCATTTGGATCTCGTCAGTTAGCTGAATATGTAAATCCTAATACCTTTTCAAAACATGTCTTAACTCCATGTCTTTCAAGGCGGGAATATCATACAGAAATTCGAAGAGTTGATTATGGGATTCCAGTTGACTGAATTTCTATTGAACAGATTGACTGGCGATATCAACAAACAGTGGCGGAACTAACTTAAATTTAAGGGTGGGTACAGATATTTATGTTGGGCCAACCTGCCGATAAATTTTCTTCCTGAAAAGTGTTTTGCTAATATTTTACAAATTGTCTACAAAATAACCTGAGTGGGCAGGCCATTTTTTCGATTTATTTTCGCAAACCTCAATCTTTTTTTTTTGCAAAACTTCACTTAGTCTTGGTAGTTATACCTTAAATATGGCATCCTCCAATTGTTAGATATAGCATAACCTATAATTCACCAGCCGTCGCTGGAAGACTTGTCACTTTCTCAGTATAGCTGCGTCTTAGATCCAGGTTAAGCCTGGATATCAAACAAAAAAGTTCTTCTCTCTCTTCTCTCAGCTACAAAAGGTTAAACAAGACTTCATTTTATATGGGCGACAAAACTGTAAATGTATTTTTCATTACTAGCAAGTGTGCACCGAGATGGGCCATAAATTTTTCGGGTGGTTCCGGGCCCACCTGGGTCTACTTCTAGTTCCGCCACACTACAAAGGAGTTAAAATTGTTTTTATATTCCTTTTAAATTAATTTCGAAAAATAAATGACTACTTAATATTTGAATTATTATTTTCACATACAACAGCATAATGACCAATATTTGACCTGCCTTTTTATATATTTGAATTACCTTTTGACAATATTGAAAATACCGCCCTTAAAATAATGCCGCCTGAGGTGGTCGCCTCAATCCATCAGCCAGCCTTAATGTGTACATTTATTAACCGTTGCGTGTAGGCATAATTATTTATTTAAAATTCATTCGATTGTATTCACCATACAGTGTGTTCTCTAAATCTGCATTATATATTATAAGTTAATTATCTTTCAGAGAAACTTTAGAGCAAAATGTCACAAATGTATTTTCTAAGCATACAGCAATTCTACAATATACAATTCGAATATTAACTATATAAAAACTGTCGGTCAAATAATATTTGGAATTGGTAACTTTCGACAACCATTAATAATTCTAGTTGTTTTTTTTTAACTTTGTTGTGACTACTAACTTTCATTTAGTTTTGTCTTTAGCTTGTATTAATAATTACAATTACCTACCATAAAATTACATGAATTTTATGTGTAACAATAATTTTCGAGAAAGACAATACAGCAACCACATTATAGAATATTTTTAGGCAAGAATATCTAGACAACGTGTCAAAGAAGAGGTTTAATAAAATGAATATGAAGTTGGAACCAATATTGCGCACGGTTTTTACAGTTTCTGTTTGTATTTTTATGGTAAGTAATTGGTTTTAATTAGATTGTAGATTTTTTTTAATTACTGGTACATGCATTCATAAACCATCATAAAAATATCAATTAATAAATATCTGCCTTCTACAGAATATTCGATTGATTGAAATCAATACTAATGTCCGAAATGACTATTAAAAACTGTAAATTTTTTTTAAAACCCTGTATATCTTAATAAATATGATAGATCGACGCTCTCTGCTAAATTTTATAGCTATGTTATAGGTCTGTAGAAATATTAGAAAAATATTCAAAATATAATTAACTACAGAAAAGGCTATTATATAATATAATAAACAATGAGACATATGATACACATGTGACAAATGAGACATGAAATACATGAGACATATGAGATACATAAGATTATGTAAGATACATAAGATACATAAGATAAATATGGTAAATACGATAAATAGAATAAATTAAAGATATAAATGAGATTAAGGTTACAAACGAGACAAACGATATAAACGAAATAAATGAAATGAATTAAATAATAAAAAAAAAAGTTCATTTTCGTCATAATTTGGAACTTGATTTTTTTCACGACGCGTCACTAGCTATAAAGGTATGAGAAAGTATAATAAAAATAACAGAGGCCTAACACATGCTGCCTTGAGAGCACCACGAATTATAAGAGTCTTATATCTGAAATCAGGTTTCACTGTCTATACTAACTGATATCGTTGAGACAGGTACAGTCTGTTTCATCTTCAATACATAATTATTTTTTTCTAATAATATACCATTTACAATAATGAAGGTATATGATTTTAAGATTATTCTGGTGTTAGCAGTCGTTTTTGGAGTTATAATGTTTAAAATAACCATAACGACAGCAATGAAAGCAGGAGACGCAGGTTATTTTAAAGAACATGCTAAAATGATATCCATGATGGCTGCCTCTGTATTACAAGTAATTTTCATAAAACTATTTGGAAAGGTAAGATCTGAGGTATTTTCCAAAAAATTAGTTTCTTGGGATTTTTGTGGCGACAAAGCAAAAAGTCTGATTATTAATATATGTATTTATTCATATTGTTTAAGTATGAACATTAATTAACATCGTATTTCAGATGTATGGAAAACTATCCATTTGGCTAACGAATTTTGAAAATCCAAGAACACAACTCGACTATGATAACTCGGTTTTGTACAAGAGATATCTGTTATCTTTTGCCAATAATTATGCCGCCCTGTTTTATCTTGCATTCTTAAAAGTAAGTTAAAAAGATGTTTTATGAGCTAAATATTTCTAAGGCCTGACATTAAAATGTTCAAATACGACCATAAAGAAATTTTTGTATGACTTTTCCGCAGTTAACAACTGTGACAACTTTAATATTTTTTCTGACATACTTAAGATTAGTTACACCTAAAGCAAAGTGGGTGCTACCATTTTCTATGTTATCATACATATATTATATAATTTTACAAATAATTATAAAAAATTTTCAAGGGTCGATTGTTTTCTCTGCCTCACCGTATTAAATCGTTTACAAGTCTCGTAAGGGACACCTGCCAGCCGTCAACTTGTATTGGGGCGTTATGTTTGCAGTTAGCTTTCCTAATGCTGTTCAAAAAGTTTGCTGGGAATATTTTGACATTCCTGTTTCCGTAAGAATATTTTTTTATTTGAGGTTCTCTATTGCCGGCGCCGACAACATACATCTTTATAGGCCTTAAAAAGTACGATTTTAGCCCACTAGCCTACACACAAGCAGTTATAATATTGTAGCTCATTAATTTGCCACATTGCAAAACGCGCGGTAATATTTGGCTGGCCCTTGCATGGAATCCGAAGAGAAAATTGTTATACTATTTTCATAAGTGAAAAATTTGTTTTGAAGTAAATTGTTGTTGGTTACAGATCAAAAGAATCGATCTCTACACAAACCACTCTTTTTTTAATTAAACACATTCGTTTTTTCTTTGAAATAACCAACGGATATATCGATCGAAATTATTTGTCGGTACCGACAGCGATTCATACAAAACTTGCCGACGTACCGGCAGTAGATGCACCGCCTTTCTTTAGTCTTAAGATTTATTGCATTTATTCAATTTTAATTGATGATTGAATAAATATGTTTATATGTAAATATAAAATACGTTGTGTAATATAAATTTCCACAAAATGGTGGATGACTATTGTATGTCGTCAGGTATTTTACAATTTCTTTCTTTTTCAGAAAATGTAAGAAATATATTAAACATTTTACGATTTTTAAAGAAAAGCATTTAGAAGAATTGCCACAATATGAGAAAGAGTACACGCTATTGCCCACCAACAGATATTTATTAACAACAGAGTTCTGCGAAATGGGTAAATTAATAAGAGAGTTTAATCAAAAGCAGTCCCATTATTACGTATGTTGTATCAATATATGGCTCCGTGGTCTAGAGGTAACGTACTTGCCTCGAAACCTCGGGATCCTGGGTTCGATTACCGGCCGGCCGTGACACAGAGATTTTTCTGTGACAGAGATTAATCGTAGTATACTCGGATATTGGATGTATGTCCGTTGTCTCTTAATGTGTAACCCTCTCCCGCACAATGTCATATAAGACATTCAGGGATAAAGGGGGTTGTCATTACATGTGGTGTTATTATTAATATTATTATTCACCATTAATGCTTTGGATTAATATTATCGAAATTCAACTCATTGATGGGGCACAGGTTGTGCCTGTTCTTGCGTTTGCTGGGTGTATCTTATCCTATCTCATTTCATCCTAGTTCTCAGCCATCGCTCGTATTCTGTTTCTAATTGGCCGCATTGGGCATTTTACACAGGTATATGTACACGGAAAGAAAACTATTCTATATCAAAGTAATTGATTATTCTTGAATTTTTATACTTGTCACTAGAATAATATTACTTGGCATAATAAATTATTATTGTTTCAATAATATATCAATTGTAAACCAAGAACAGATATATTTTTGAGTTTCATTCGCGCAAGTCTCTAAGTTAATATAAGTTTGATTCCTTCGAAGTATAAGTATGTATTAAATATACTCTAAATAGTACACTTCTTTAGAGTACTGTTAACCGTGAGAGTAAGTATAAGGACGTCTTGAAGTAAATTCTTATTTAAATGTTTTTCTTGACATAAGAATACTGCTCTTGGAATAAAACTACAAACAACTTTGCTGGATGAATTATACATACTATTAACTATCCTTGATTGAATACTTACTAATCTCAATGTGAAGTGTTCTAAAATAATGATGGAACAAATGAATCGCCCAGTGGTGGGAGGTACAAAGCTATGCCTTTGCCAAACAAAGATGACCAGACATACCTTACCTACTACGCATCGAATTGTGTGTGCTGCACTTTGTTCATAGATGTTGATTATTATGAAATAATTTATATTTGTAAAGTTACACTTGAAAAAGAAGTATATTAACATTATGAAGTGTGAAATAGAAGTTAACAAATCTACAGTTATTAGAAAGTTGGGAATCGGAGTCCTTAATTTCAATATTAGAAGGTAAGTTTAATAATTCTGGTTTAACTGCATGGAAGCTATTTTAATTACGTTATGCTTTACAAGAAATGAATACACAACGTCACTATATTGTTAGTGAAAAGGTAGTCATCTGAAGTTTAATGGTTGTGTATAGATTTTCCTTTTTGATAATTTTTGCTTGTGTATTATATACAATCTATAGTCAAGATCTGCATTTTTATTGTAGTGGCGTTTTATTATACAATACATATATAGGGGGGACTGGAAGTCGGCTTATTCCGTTGAAGGTGGGTTAGTAGAACTCATTTGCAATTGATTTAGAGATCTAATAGTTTTTGAGATATTTTATTTTTGAAATAAAAAAATAATAAAGCTGTTTAATATTTTAGTTTCCTGCGTTAGTTTACATAGTTATGTAACAAAAATTAGGTGAAATACTTTAATAAGATAAAAAAAATTAAAAAATGGCGAGCTAAAAAACTACATTTGTGAAAAAAATTTCAACCCAATCGTACATTCATAGGAATTTATTTTTAATACTTGATAACGCATTAAACGTGCAAATTATTTAGAAACCTCTCTACTTCATATAGGTATTACTTTTCGAATGAGGTTTATATGAAGTTTTAAAAACCATATTTTACTTTCATAAATAATACAAAAATACTAGGTACAAGTAGAGCGTCCATTGTTTTCAAATTAAAGAGATACAGGGTATTTCGAAAAACATGTACATCGCTTACACGGAGATTCTACACTCAAAAATAAGACAAATATACCTAATTCCTATAAACATAGGTCCATATTTGCAACGTTTCTGAGAAATTGAAGTTTTATTTTTCTTCGCGTTAACTGTAAAAAATATATACGCCACTGATTTTTTTTAGTTTTTGATGGCCCAATTATGTAGAAAGTTAATTGCCGAAAAAATGTCACCTCTTGACGTTTTTTAGATATCGGCATCGTGTAGAACATAAATGCAATTTTTAAAGTCTTTTTAAGTCTATTAAAAAAAAATAATAATAATGCTATTAAGTACACTACATAAAAAAATTGTATTTATCTCCTACACGAAACCTAAATCTAACAAAAATCGACTGCTTTTCAGCAATTAACTGTCTACATAACTGTGCCATCTAAAACTAAAGAAGTCAGTGGTGTATATATTTTCTTTACAAAATTAACCGAAATAATAATAAAACTTCAACATTCTGCATTTCAAGTACGAAACAGCAATGGACCCATGGTAATAGTAACTATTTGTCTTATTTTTGAGTGAGAAATCTCCGCTTAAGCGATGACACATGTTTTTTGAAACATATAAGGGCAAGGGAAGTTTCTAAAAAAAAATAGTAATGAAATATCTCAAAAACTGTTAGGTTCTATATTATGCATATTATAGTTAAATCAGTTGCAAATGAGCTCTACTAACATCTCTTGAAAGGAATACGGCGACTTACCAGTGATGCACCCTAATGTGTACCTGTATATAACATTATATAATCAATGACTTTCAGAAGTCACTGATATTAATTTATTATCAGTGTAGGATAAAATTCTTTGTTTTTGCCAAAAATGCTAAGCTAATATATTAATTATTATGTATTTTAGTTGCCTATTTACAGTTTGTATATATACATGGAAATTTTGCGATTATTCAAATGGGCTTAAAAATTTCGGTTTCATATGCACAATACTGTTATGCCATACCTGTTTGAAAGTTCGAGCATACTTTTCTATTATATAGTTAGCTACAATGATTTGTTTAAATTATTTATACTTTAATAACATAAATAATTGTTTTCTAGGTCAAGAAACTTAACTAACGTTAGACAATTTACTGGAAATTTCAGAAGAACAGATTATATAACTTATTCTTAAAATCGGAAAGAGAATAAAATTCATAAAACACTTAAAAGCTTATAAAGCAATAATGTGCCTTCCTGTGGTAAATTTGAAGTCTGATATACAGTGTGTTCTCGATTGGACTTATACTTGTAAAATTTTTTGTTTTTGGTTTCTTAATAAAACGTCCTTCTTCATAAAAACTTCTAATTCTGAAAAGTTTTTAGCCAATCCCAGAAATTTAAATTTAATTCAAATAATTTATCAGTTTTATTTAAATATTGTCAACAATATTTGTGGCATTCTCTAAATTTTTCCTTTTCTTTTTTGGACTTACTACCACATGAATAATTCCTCGTTATCTAAAAATATAGTTAGCTACCTAGTATGTTACTGGAAAAATAAACCTCTGTGCTTGCGACTTTACGTCAAAATATTAGTCAGAGGGTGTTTTTTGATAATTAATATGAAACAAAAAAAATAATAATATAATTCCTTAACGATTCAAAACACACCCTCTGACTAATCTTGTTGAACGAAATGAAATTTATCCTTACATTAAGTGGTAAATTTAATAGATCGCAATATTAAATCAAGAAAGAAAAGATTCAGTCATATTTATTGATTCAAGTAATTCATCAGTTTTGTTTAAATAATACAGTTGTTGAATGAAATGACACATTTCTTACGTTAAGTGTTAAATGTAACATATCGCAATATCTCTATCTTTTGAACTGAATAAATGAAATCTTAGATTAACTATAAGTTAGTATTGAATATTGTTCGAAACTTCCTCTTAGCTGAAGTAGAACCATTATTCTAAAGTTAATAATTAGTTATCATTAAAGGGAGACTTATTCTTGAAAGTCATTAGACTTTTAAGAATAACGTTTTCCTTGATGGAAAAATATCTATTCTTGTGGATATATGGGTACAATAATGTCTTAATTTAACAATAGTAGTCTTAAATATAGTTTAGATTTTTTTTCCGAGTAGTTTATGATGTTCATATAAACTCTGCTTCAAGAAAGTTAAGGATATTACAAATTTTAACAACAAGTGTTCCGAAATATGTTTTGCTCCAGTAGGCAGACATGAAACAATTCGATAAAAAACTACAAAAAAAGATAGGTGCAATTGCTGGAGGAAATTGGTATTTTTTGAATCTAGTCGTCAAGATATTATTGATTAGTATGAATTAGTATCAACTAGAAAACTCGAGTGAGTAGATTTTCAAAAGATCGCAGAGTTGGAGTATACACTAGGTCGGAGGTAGCCACAAATCATCGTCAAGGTCATGAAATCTATCCGATGGTGGTTGAGTCGTGTGGAAACGCTTGTACTTCAATGGACGATCTGACTTATTTGTTGTTGAGAACGATGACAGTTGGGCAATAACTCGGAAACACGAGTCCGTAGCCTTCATATGTGCTGTGCTATTATTTGTGCTCGATTTAATGAAAAGTGTGTGGAAATTTACATGTTGATAATATGTACTATAGTTTCCAAACAAAAATGCGTTTTATCGCAATATCCTTAATTTTCATGGAGCAATTTACTTATACTAAGGATATTGCATAGTGTGTTGTAACGCTCTGGTCTGTTCACTTGTTTTTATAAAAGATATCTTTTTTGCAGTTATTGAATATGGTTTTGTTACATTTTTCGTAGCAGCTTTTCCTTTAGCTCCGCTCTTTGCCCTATTGAACAATATTTTGGAGACACGATTAGACGCATATAAGCTAGTTAAGAGGTACCGTCGGCCAGTTCCCAGAAGAGTTTCTGGGATAGGATCATGGGATGGAATAATGACGGGATTAACCTATCTTAGTACAGCGACAAATGTAAGGAAATAAACAAGGAAATAACAAGAAAAATAAGATCGTTCAAAGTGTTTCACTGTGGACCGACCAACCAGCGCAGGGTGATAGAGGCCCTCAATACGCTTCGATTTGACTCCCATTTGTGTTATGCGAAATTTGTTAGTTTAGGAGTTATTTAGTCATTCTGGCTTAACTATTAGTAATAGCGTCAAGATTTTTTTTTGAACGTAGTCCAATAGTGGGCCTATTATCCTGAGAAATATTTTTTTATTGAAACTGAAACTATCTGAATAAAAAAAATAATAATTTTAAAATTTTATTAAAACAAAAATTATTCTTTAACTTTACAAGACTTAAGCGAAAAATAAAAAGATTTTAATAACCATCTTAATAACTTCTGTACTTTACTGACAATCAACCCCACAAATTTCATTCAGCTAGCCCTATGACCACATAAAAAATTTTAAATTTGGTGCAAAGTGTAAAAGGCGAAAATCACACTTTTTAATTAAGAAGCAGAAGGTATCATGGGTGAGGCCCGCACAAAGGATGCAAACCGTAGGCACACATAACCACAGATTATAGGTTAATCTGTGACATAACTTATGACAACGACACAAAGGAAACCACTAGCAGGCAGCCAGTCTTTCAATTGTGGCTGCAATTGAAAGCCCGTGATTACAGGGCGACAGACAGTATTGCCACAGACGCTGCGTGCGTGGAATTCTCTACCCAAGGAATTTAAAATAATAGGGAATATTTCTTCCTGCAGTAACATCTGCTATCCTCTATTATTTTACATGCCTTGGATAGGGAATTCCACGGAGGTAGCTATAGTTGCCTCTGTGGCAATATTGTTTGTCGCCTTGTAAACACGGGGTCATTCAATTGAAGGGTACAGGAATAAAACAAGGAATGTCCGTTTTAGAATTTTGTGATATATAGCACAATCTGTAGTATTATTTCAGCACTTTTACGCATCCAAATATCAAGGTTTAAAACTGGAAGGGTCTTATACTTTTGTACAGTAAAAGATTTGCTGAACATTCGTAAAAGTAGGAATGTCCACGCGTATAAGCCATAAAACAAGGAATGTTATAGTTCTGGTTATCCCCGCAGCGACACTTACAGCATTTGTGATAAATTTACTGCTGAAATTAACAGACTAAAAACACAAAAAAAATTCCGAAGCGACAATCAGGAAGCTACAAATTGAAAATGAACTGCATCTAAGCAAGGCGCAGACTTTTTATGACAGAAAGAGGTCTTCAAAGCAAAAGGCGAGAACTACCAGTACTTTTCTAGCTATTGCAATGGTCTACCAAAAGAATGTTTATCTACCAAATGTAGCGATAAATGACGTTTATTATCTCCGACAGGTATCAATGTATAGTTTTAATATACACATTCTATCTACTGGGACACATATCCCGAATTTCTTGCTAACAAAGAAAATGACGAAGTTTGTTCTTTTTTGTTCGTTTTTATTATGAATCACGTTGGCCAAGGCATCAGATAATTTTATGTATTCTGCGTTTCGGCAGAGGGCAGAATAAAAATTTTACTATGTTCTGACTCATGCATTTTTTAGTACACACCGTAAAAAAGATTGGAATCCATCCATATTACATTCCGCGTTAGAAGACATTCGTACCTACAGCGCGATAAAAACATGGGGTTAATGAATTTAAAAACCCACATGGAGTTACCATCTGATTGGTATGATTTTTTAAGAAATTCACGAAAAAATCCAACTCCATTTACCGTGATTGAAGTGGACCAGAGCATGGTCAAGGAGTGGATAAACTTTCTCAAGAGCAAATTTGTTAGAGAGTGTCCTTTCCAATACAACAAGTAAAGGAACTTTATTGTTCCAAAGAACACCCACGTTTGGTTTATTACCATATAACTTACAATGGCCATTTTCTTAGTAGCCCCATAGTTAAAGGTTCAAGAAGGATGCCAGGAATTCCTTTATTCAACGTAAATGAATTCGAGCTTCCTTCACAAAAATACAATGATAAGGATTTTTATTATCACCTTTGGACTTTTACGCATATCTACTTCCTAAACATGATAATACGTTTAATATTTTGCTTCTTTGTTTCAGAACATCTCCCAATAAAACAAGACAAATATTTAAATTTAATGAAGCTCAAGGAATTCTGTGAAAATACTGAGGCTGTTGCTTTTTGCAGCGAGCTGCTATATGAGGGACAGCCTTCTAAAAATTAACGTTCCCTAGAGGACATTACCTGTTTTGTTCCTGTTTAAACCGCAGTGACTTCTTATTACTATTTTTTTTTACTAATAACTGTTTATTTTTGTAGTTTATGTTTATTGAAGAATAAAATGTTTTACTTCCGGCTACTTCTTGTGCGTCTGCATTTTTTAGAACTATGATGTATGCAGTTATAAAAGAATAAAGTATGGTTTTTCTGTTACGATATTTTGTGACATTCCTTGTTTTATTGCTGTACCCTTCAATTGCAACCACAAATAAGCGAATGACTGCTTGTCAGTGGTTTCCTTTGTCTCTTTGTGCTAAGTTGTGCCCATCCTTTCAACTTAGCAACATCGTGGCGATGAGGACGATAAATCCGAAAGAGATATGTCCACGGTTTGCATCCTTTGTGCGGGCCTAACCCATGATACTTTCTGCTTCTTAATTAAAAAGTAGGATTTTCACCTTTTACACTTTTTGCAACAAAAGTAATATTTTCAGTTTGAAGTCATGGGGCTAGCTGAATAAAATTTGTCAGGTTGATTGCCATTAAAGTAGAAAGAAATCATGACGCTAGTACTAATAGTTAAGCCAGAATGACGAAATTTGTGGATAAAAATACGCGAAAACCTAAATAACTCCTAAACTAACAAATTTCGCATGACACAAACGGGAGTCAAATCGATGCCTACTGAGGTCCTCTATCACCCTGCGCCGCTTGGTCCGTCCTCAGTGAAACGCCTTGTATATGCATAGTTTTATTTAGGTACGTAATGTGCACGACACATTTGGCTGAATTTCAAAAAAAAAACAAAACAAACAAAAGAATTGGCAATTTGTGGAAATTTTTAAAATTTGAAAAATTTTAAAAATTTCAAAAATGTTCAATATGTTAGAACATCACATGTATTTTGAATATTTTTGATTCCTCTTTTTGTTTCCGATTTTTGGAAAATTGCGTCAGCTTTATCTGAAAAGTTGGGGCTCCTCGAATGTTACTGATTGTAGTTTTAACCTTAATGTAAAAAAAATAGTTGAAAAAAATAATTAACACGGAAATTAAAATATTTTAAAATGTGGTGACTAGTTACGTACCGCTCTGTATAAATAAAAGCATTTTTTAGGCATTTGTAATAGCTTTTACGAGCGATTTCATTGGAAGAGAACTATATCGGACTAAAAACAATTATTCTTTAAAAGGATATATAAATTCTACCCTCTCTGGTAAGTAACTAGATATTCTCTACTGATTTCTTTTTATTTATATATATTATTTGCTGAAGGCTTAGTGCAGTAAAAATTAATTATGACCTGAGCAAAATTGCAACACAAATGATTCTTTTTGCAATATACTGTGTGAAGTGTCTTTTTTAACATATTCAAGATCCCCATTAATGCCGGCTCAGGAAGTCAATGAAAATCCAAGATGGCGGCTGAATTTTTTTTTATTCAACAATTTATAACTTTGTATAACTTTGTATTTATAATGTATGATACAATGGTGATACAAGTTATGTGCTCGATGGAGGGTCCTTACTGCATCGCCTGCCATGGCATAATGACAGTACATTCAGGGATATAGCAAGATGTTATGCGTTGGTTGTGACAGCTAATTATGGGCAAGCAACTGTAGTTTTTGATGGTTATACATCAGAATACACAATAAAAGACATGACCCATAATCGCCGAACAAATACAATTTTCCCCTCCGTGAACTTTACACCAGATATGACATTCACAGGAAGTAAGGAAATGTTTCTCACTAATAAGGGAAACAAGCAGAAAATAATTACTCTAATCGCTGAAGAAATACGACAACAGGGATGTTCAGTAATTCATGCAGTTGATGATGCTGATGTTGACATTGTTAAAACTGCAGTGGAATCTTCAAAAATTAAAAATACAACAGTGATAGGAGAAGACACTGACCTATTGGTATTGCTAATTTATTGGTGTAATCAAGCATACCACAAGCTGTTTTTCAGAAGTGATAAAAAAACCTTCCAAACAGAATAACATTTATGATATCAATGCCATTAGATATTCGCTCGGAAATGACTTAGCGAACAGTCTATTCTTTATACATTCGTATACAGGATGTAACAGTACCTCCAGAATATTCCATATTGAAAAGCAATCAGTTTTCAAACGTGTTGTTGAAGATCAATACTTTCGTGAACTTGCACTATCGTTCAGCTCAATAAACCTTAATCCCAGTCAGGTTGAAGAATTTGGAAAGAAGATAATGGTATGTATTTTTGGTGGAAATCCAGATGATACACTAAATACACTTAGGTATAGAACTATTATTGATAAAGTATCGAAGGCAAAATGTTTCGTTCAGCCACAGAACCTTCCCCCAACGGAATCAGCTGTCAAGTACCATAGCCTCCGTGCGTATTTGCAAATTTGTATATGGAAGCAAATGCAAGAAGGCTTGAACCCAACAGAGTGGGGATGGAGTATACATGATAATATGTATGTACCAAAAAAAAAATGGATTTGCCACCAGCACCTGAAAGTTATTACGCATAGTAAGATGTAACTGCAAAACCGGCTGTGGTGCCATGAAATGTAGTTGCCGAAAGAATGGTTTGGAATGTGCCAGTTCATGTGGTCAGTGTCAAGAAACAAATTTTGAAAATAGTCCGCAGCGAACAGAAGATGAAGATTATAATGAATTATGAAAAAACAGCCAAATCATTTTAATTTTTGTTCAATAAAGGAAAATAACCCATACTTTGAAATAATAGTTTTTTGTTCTTGTAAGTCTAATGTGTAATAAAGTTTTCTCTAATGTATAATAGGCAATTTGAGTGATTCAATACCTATCTTACCTATTCAATACCTATTTTATGCTTTTATCTTTGTATTTTAAACATTTTTGCCAAGTTACACCTTATAAATACAAAGTTATACAGTTATAAATTTTGTAATGAAAAATACAAAATTCAGCCGCCATCTTGGATTTTGACTGATTTCCTGCGCCGGGATTAATGGGGATTTTGAATATGTTAAAATAGACACTTTTCACAATAGAATACAAAAAGAATCATTTGTGTTGCAATTTTTCCCAGGTCAAGGGAATTTTTACACCATATTGACTGCACTAGCTGGCCTGTGATTGATTATTCGCTCATTATTTCACATCAACAATTTTTTTCCTTTAACCTCGATGTCAATTATTAATGTCACTATTCATTGAAGGCTTTATAAGTTTTGTGTTGCAGTATTACATCTTTTTATAGTTCTCCAAAAAAACCCGCCGCACTATTTCTCTAATTATATTGTCAAATAATTTAAAATCCACGACTAAATAATCATGGTATCTTGCTAAATAAATTAATAAATATTGGGTTATCACAAGAATTTGTATAATTTTTAATTCGTATCTAAGTAATAGATCACAATATGTTTGTTAGCATGGTTACAAGTCTGTTGAATTTACAGCAGAATTGTGTGTTTCTCAAGGATCAGTACTTGACCCTCTTCTTTTCAATATTTTTATCAACAATATTATCAGAACTACACTGCTAGTACCTGCTTTATGCAGACGACTTAAAAATATATAATGAAATTAATTCTCCTCGCGATACAGAACTGCTTATGTCGGATTTACAAAGTATTCATAATTGGTCTTCTAAAAATAATCTACCTATAAACGTTGAAAAATGTAATGTTATCAGTTATTCACGTATACATAATCTGCTCATTAATAAGTACAAAATAAATGACCGTGTCATACTAAGGGTTGAGGGTTTCAAGGACTTGGGTGTGACATTGATTGTTAAATTACCTTTGTTAATCATATAAACGGTGTTGTTTCCTCAGCTTTTAAATCATTAGGATTTATAACTCCAAAGGTTTTAAAAATTTTCACACAATAATTTCATTTAATTCATCTGTTAGAAGCAAACTTGAACATTCCGATGTAATTTGGAACCCACAATATGCAACCCATATCAGTCATTTAAAATCAATCCAAAGAAAGTTTTTTAAATACTTAGCTTTTATCGAGGATAATATTTATCCACCAATTGGAATTGATAACGAAGTACTACTAAACAGATTCTCTTTCAATTCGCTACAAACTTAACGGGAAATGCATGGAATCGTATTCTTATACAAATTTATTAAATAATAAACTTAACTGCGTAGAACTATTAAAGCTCACCGAACTAAATGTTCCTTCCAAATCAACTCGACTCCACCAAACATTTTATATATGTGTCACGTACAAATTTACTAAAATATTCTCCTATTAATATATAATATGTCAAAGTTAAACCAAATTAATGAAAAAGCAGATACTTTTTGCTGTAAAATTAAAGATATAAAATCGATGTATAATAAATTGATTGTAATTTGTAATATTTCTGTACTTTATAATAGTATATTATTCAACGAGCCTATAATGATGGCTATTATATATAATAGCCATTATATGCGAGTAGAATACTATACTTTGTCACGACTATAGTGTCAATTTTGACTCTATTTTACAAAACAAAATTTAAAGCTTTATAGCTTTATTTATCAAAATTTATTTAATATTAACATAATTTATTTTTTAAAAAGTACTACCACTAACTACTTAGTTATATTAATAGTTACATCAATAGCAAAATTACGCTTTGACACATTGTCATGGCTTAATAAAATAATACAGTTTGTAGTCACGTAGGTAAATGGTTTCAAAAACAATGTTGGAGAATGCCGCGTGTTGCTAATAGATGATGCTTTGAAAAAAACTTACTTAAGTAGGTTTTGAGAGTTCATTAAAGTACCTCTTCGGCATGTACCATTTTCTAGAAAACTTAGAGAGACAACGCTTGTCTTTTGGTTGCTACAATTTTGAAATGTTAAATTTTTAGTAAAGTCACTAACGTGATTTCTTATAAACAACCGTCTGAACCCATTATTCCCTGCAGTGAATAATGAAATCATTATTCACTGATGATTTCAGTATTCACTTATTCTGACATTTTTCTTTAAAATTTCATCGAATATGCTATGACATGTTAATCAAAGCACGAAATTGCTATCCGAAATGAAACATCAAAGTTTCTCAGAGTTTTTATCCCGATATTTTACCAAAAATTGTTACTTAATAATCGTGGATAAAGTATAGTGTTATAGTCGCATGTAATGGCTATTATTCACTAGGGTGATTTACAGTAAACTTCACCCTCGTGAATAATTTAAACTCTCTTATTAAATTCAGCAAAATCATACTAAGAAAGTTGTTTTATTTAAGAATTTGCCACTAAGGATTATGTCTTGTATAAACATATACCACCGAACCCGGATACTTGTTACTATAAAGCTATGCGACATCCACCCCATCATCTAGAAAAGTACCAGTTAACCAGCGACTTTTGGGGAGACATCGCCTGGAGACTAATATGCGTTTTTATTTTTGAGGTAAATTGTTACGCTATAAGTTTCAAGTGTAATACCAAAAAAAACTCATACATGTTTGAATTCACATTGTCAAGATGACGTGACCTGCTATTCTTAAAGTAGTTTGATGGAAGAATTCATGACTTAAGGGCGCGTTTATGTTGGAGCTGTGATAAACAATAAGAGCGAGGATTAGAAAGATTTATAAATTGAAAAAGATTGCCTGGTACCGTTCGACCAAATAGTGGGCGCGGTGTGAATGACGTTACCCAGTGGAGATTTTAAATATAGGTAAAATGATCAATAAAAACAATAAATTGTTTTAATGCTTCCAGCTTGCAAATTACGGTTGACTACAATATTTCCTGCTCTGTCTACTCTAATTAACGTACCAACAAGCTATAGTTTATTGTAATCAGTTTTATTTGGCGTACATATGAGTCTTAATCTCTTAGATGTGAGTCTATTTTTCAATACATTTATAGATTTATAAAAAAAAAATCCCAATTGTCATTGGAAAATCAAAACGATTTTGGAAGTTCTGATATAATATAAAGTGAAAAAAATTTCATCAATCGTGGATCTGATCAGCAAATATGTAATAAACTAAAATTTTTATACACCAAACTGCTCAATTTATTTCTATTCATCTTAAGCATTTCAAAATTGCTTCATCTCATTCAGTGTCATTATACATCTATGACGACAATGGTATTAGATTTTGCATGGTTTTTAGGAATAGAATGGAAAAAACCACATAAATTAGACACCCCCCAAAATCAAAGCCGAAGCTGCTCGGATATGGGTTACACAGTTGAAAAAAACGCGGACACACACAACCAAACCCTTTGACTTTGCCAGAATCGAAACCGGGATTTGCACCGGGGAGTCGATAGGCAGTCATCTAGCGCTCTGGCCTACTGCGCAACCGAGCTCAGTAGCGCATAATTAACATAGCTGGGATATCAAACAGGGAATAAAAATAAATATTTTTATTTTGATAGATATTAATTCGATATATGCATATGGAAATTGTCAAACAAGCACAAAAACACGAATCAAATTTATTACATTACAAAAATCAACTGTATCATGAAATGTAGGCATACATACATAGTACAATGAATTATAAGAAAAACATAAATACAGAACAGATTAGAAAACAAAAAATTTCAAAATAATATGCTGAATTGATTTGAAAGGTTCACTTGCAGGTGTGGTCCTAATCCTAATGACTAAAGCTGCAAATCGTTTCTGTGTATAATGGTCGTAGAGTACAGATGTACTTACTGTCGCCGGCATTCACCTTGACCGCGAAACTCTTTCTCCAGTCCAGTCTATTATTAGCTTTCGAGTTGTGTACACGTTAAGTCACTTGGGCGTATTGCATATTGTTTTTGTTTTTATTTTATTTGTTGTACTGTATTGTTGATATTAATTTAATAATAAAGCATGGTAGACGTACGCAGGGGTAGAAAACAGCCATTTGCTGACAAAGTGAATAAATTCATAGGTGAATTGCCGGACTTATTCTATGATGATGCTAAAATAATTTGTAAAGTGTGCGAGAAAGATTTGATGTGCTGGAATAAGCGCGATTGTGGACTTCACGTAAATAGTGTACACCATAAAGATAAAAAAATGGCGTGCCTTCGACAACACAGTGTATGTTTGATTTACTATTAATGCTGATTGCCTGTGATGTTCCGCTGCACATACTCGATAAACAACCATTTCGAGAGTTCTGGAATAAATACAATGCCCAGGTGAAGTTACCAAGTCGCACAACGTTATGTAACTATCTACCAACTGTACACGTAGACATCGTAAATAAGATGAAATGTGATTTAAAAAATACACGGCTGTGGTTATCTGTGGATGAGACAACAGATTGTAAAGAAAATTCTATTTTAAACGCTATAGTACGAGTACTGGACCCTCTTAAACCGACAGTTCCACTGTTACTAGCTAGCAAAAGACTAAGTCAGTGTACTAGCGAAACAATTACCAGGGTGGTACTGGAGACGTTAGAAAAATTTGAATTGTCAAAAAGTCAAGTGTTGATGTTTTGTGACTGATGGCGCACTGACCATGCATTCGGTAGGCCGTTCTTTGCCAGAACAAGGTTGTACGTTTATACACGTTACGTGTAAAGTGCATGCTTGCACATCTTGTGGCAGAAACTATTCGACAAGGTCTTGCAGAGGTGGATGCATTAATAACAAAAAAAGTGTCTTAAATCTCCTAAACGTCTCCGTGCATTTCATAGCAAGTGTCCCGGTATTCCTTAACCACCACAGCCGATTCTTACACGTTGGGGAACATGGTTGCAGGCAGCTTTTTATTATGCTGAATATTTCCAACAAATAAAAGCTGTGACTACAATTCAATCCAGATGAGGCTGCAGCTATTAAGGAATGCCAGACAAAAATTCGAAGATATTTCCGTTGAAACAGCTTTAAAAAATATTGCGAAGAACTATAAACAATTTCATGAAAGCATAAAAAAATGAGAAAACAGCGCGTTGTCGTTAGCGGAGTCACTGCACATAGTGGACGAAGTAAATCTTCTGCTACACGCTATAGGTGACGCAGCAAATGAGCGCGTTAAAGAAAAGTTCGCAAGTGTGTTAAATAAAGACACCGGTTTTATCAAATTAAGACAAATATGTGATGGTGCAGCCCCAGATCCGTTAAGTGCAACATTTGAGGATAAACCACTCATTTTTTAAATGGTTCAGAGCTAGAACAATGCTTTCATCACAGCTCCACTATAAACACATCAAAGAAAGATAGATTTGTATCGCTTTTATCCTTGCTCTTATAGCCGCTCTTATAACTTTTATCGCTGCTCCAACATAAACGCACACTAAGGTTTTGTTGAGTCGTAGTAAGATAAATTTAGTTCACTGGGCTACTCGTCTATCAAAACAAGAGAATATGTTACAGGATTTTGCAATTTCTACTTAGTTGCTATGGTATATTATTAATTTGGGAACTACCTTAGACATCAATAAAAAATAAACCTATCTAGTTATATTATACCGTGCCGGAGAGAACTAAGCAGATTCTAAGCGACGTGAGGAAAACAGTAAACAAATCAAAAGATACACACGTTGATAGGTGACCGCATCTGATAGAAGCAGATAGCTGTGTGGATTATAAGTACATAGAGTTGGCAAATTGGTCCGCAAGTCACGGGCGGTGCCAGGTAGAGAAATACCCAAATAAGTAAACGAGACCTGTTTACTATTTTAGCAAAGACTATCATTTAATATTAGTCTATTGCTATGCCTCGTGGTGTGTACAACGTAATTTATTCCTCTCCGTTGTATTGTTGATAATTTTATTTGTTGTATTTTATTCTTGATACTAATTTAATAATAAAGTATGACAGACCTGCTTAAGGGTAAAAAACGGTCATACGCTTACAAAGTGAATAAATTTATCAGTGAATTCCTGGAATTATTCTACAATGGTGCTATAATAATTTGTAAGGTGTGCGAGACAGATCTGATATGTTGGGACAAACATGATTTACTCTTAATGCAGATTGCCTATGATGTTCCGCTGCACATACTCGATATACAACCATTTCAGGAGTTCTGGAACAAATACAATCCCCAGGTGACGTTACCAAGTCACGAAACGTTGCGTAACTATGTTCCAATTGTACGCAAAGACATTGCAAATAAGATCAAATGTGTACTAAAAAATACACGGCTATAGTTATGTGGTGACGAGACGACAGATTGTAAAAAGAAATCTATTTTAAATGTTATAGTACGTGTACTGGACCCTCTTAAACCGACATTTCCACTGTTACTAGCTAGAAAAAGATAACCGAGTGTACTGGCCAACAGCGCCGCCCTAGTCTTTGATCAGGGTAGAGCGAGATTGTCTTTCGGCGCCCTTTGGTCGACGCTTTCACTTCACGTTAATTTTACTTCGGTTTTATGTTAAATAAATAATAATTCCAAAATTTTCAAAAATCAACTTTTATTGCAAATATCAACACTTATTGAATTTAAATTAAATTAAGTAGCTCTAATTAGTCTACTTCTGCTTTTTGGCGCTCCTTGCCATCTGGCGCCTAGAGCGACCACTCCTCTCGCTCTACCCCAGGGCCGGCGCTGCTGGCCAAACAATTACGCGGGTGGTGCTGGAGACGTTAGAAAAATTCGACCTGTCAAAAAGTCAAATGTTGATGTTTGTGACCGATGGTGTCGCGACAATTCATTTGGTAGGCTGTTCTCTTCAAGAACACGGTTGTAGGTTGGTACATGTTACGTGTAAAGTGCATGCTTTATACCTTGCGGCAGAAACTATTCGGCAAGGTTTTCCAGAGGTAGATGCATTAATAGCAAGTACAAAAAAAAGTGTTTCTTAAATCTCCTAAATGTCTTCGCGATTTTCATAGTAGTATCCTGGTATTGCCGAACCACCACAGCCGACTCTTACACATTGAGGAACATGGCTGCTGGCAGCTTTTTTAGTATGCTGAATATTTACAACAAATAACAGTTGTGATACTACAATTCAATCCAGACGAGGCTACAGCTATTAAGGAAAGCCAGACAAAATTTGTGGATTTTTCTGTTAAAACAGCTTTAAAAACTATTCACAAGAACTATAAAGAATTACATGACGCCATACAAAACTTACAAAACAAGTGAGTTCAAAGACCATTTTAAGTATGCTTGTATTACACCAATAGATGTCGAACGGTCGTGTTCAAAATATAAGCATAGTTTTTCACCGCGTCGAGCATGACTCTCGGAGAGAACCATAGAAACATACATGAAGCTGCATAGTTTTTTTCAGATCTTTTTCAGTTTGTGATAACCAAGCTAGTTAAGAGCGTAAGTTGTGCACACATTGTTTTAAATTGTACAGTTTAGTGCTTTTATTACTAGTTAATTTCTTTTTTTACACTTATTATGATGCGTACGCCTATGTCCTGCGGCACATTTTTGCCAACTCTAAATTATAAGATTACACAATTATGTTAGCCAGTTAAATAAATTTGTAACGTTTGCTGGAGCCATTTCCAGAACATATTATTTAGACTAACATTGATAGCAGTAGGAAAATTCAGTTAGAAAATGGATATTGAATTACATCAACCCATATTAATAAATCTCTCGTAATGCAGCGCCTTGGAGATATCAGCACATATTGCTATTCTGTGATATTAGTCCATCTGTGACTGCGCAACTGTCATTGCATGATATTACGTGTTTGCTATCCTATAAACACCTATACTCGTAGATTCGTTGACTGAAAGTCCAGGTAACACTTAGACACTACTTTATTGACTAATTAGTAATTAACAACAATAGATTAATGACTGTCTTAACTATAATCACAATTAAACATTTATAAGTCTCTTTCTTATTTCTTCTTTACCCATTCACTTTCAACTTAAGACTGAGCTCTCGGCACACCGTTCGCCTTATTTATACAGCAGTTCGCGCGGTCTAGAACATTCCAGAATATTCCCGACCGTTCTCGTATAATTCCAGTCTCACCTATTCAATCCACGCAGTCCAGTGGCGTAACACTTCCCCTCCTTAAGCCTAAATGTTCCGGTCAGTCAATTCGTTGTTCCCTACATACATAGCTAGTCTCTGTATATACACCACCTTCTTCTTTGATTTTGGATTTTGCTGAATTCGGTATACGACGTCGTTTAGACTGGTGACGACAGTGTATGGTCCTTCCCAAGGAGGATGAAGCTTCGGGGACCTGCCTTTCTTTCGTTGGGGGCTATATGGCCAAACCAGATCTCCTGTCTGGTACCCTCCTGAATTAGCCTTAAGATCATAACGAGCCTTCAAACCGTCACTTGCTATTGAAATTCTCTCAAAAGGTGACGTCTTCTTTAACTTCACTGACTTGTCCTTCGATTACGTCAACTTTTCCTGAAATTTCCCTGACCTTTTCAATAACATCTCCTTTAAATTTTTCAGTGAGTGAGAAAATGACTACCTGCTGTTCCTCTGGGCTTCTCTTGATATCTTCACTTTCCTCATGTCATCTTATTTCCAGGCCCCTCATCATTTTTCTTAAGTATTATTTCTCTTCTTGTCGTTTTCTTTCTTGATCTTCCATAATTTTTCTTTTTTCGTCTTTCTCTTCCCATCGTATTCTCTCATGTTCTTCTTTTTCTTCCCATCGTATTCTCTCTTGTTCCTCTTTTTCTTCCTTTCGTCCTCTTTCCTGATCTGCCATAATTTTCCTTTGTTCGTCTTTATCTTCCTGTCGCTTTCTTTCTTGATCTTCCATAATCTTCCATAAGTCCGTAAAATGTTGTTATTACGTTTATTTTAATAATGGAATGTTCCAGAAAAATCTCGAAACAGCACTAAAAAGTCTTATTTAGAGTCTATATTACTTACCTGTTGACGAAATTCACTGTGCAATGGAATAATCTAGAACTTTCACGAAATGTCACTAATAAGTCTTGTTCTGAGTCTATAACCGTTCCCGTTAACACAGTTCACGTATCTTCTCTGATTTCCAAATCTGATGTTCTAGAATTTTCACGAAACGTCACTGAGCCTTGTTTTTAAGTCTATAACACGTTCCCGTTGACGCAACTCACGTATATCTTGTGGTTTCCAAATAGAATGTTCTAGAAATTT
The DNA here is from genome assembly GCA_029963845.1 of Rhamnusium bicolor. Classification (NCBI taxonomy): domain Eukaryota; kingdom Metazoa; phylum Arthropoda; class Insecta; order Coleoptera; family Cerambycidae; genus Rhamnusium; species Rhamnusium bicolor. The sequence continues at coordinate 3,246,491 of JANEYF010001596.1, read as the reverse complement.
CCCGAACTTGCACTAATAGTCTTATTTTCAAGTCCATGACACGTTATTGTTAGTGGCACTCGCGTATCTGCGGCGGTTTCTAAATCGAATGTTATAGAAAATTCTCGAGAATCCATTTTAAAGTCACTAATCGGTCCAGAGATAGTCCTCAAATACTGTTCAGTAGTTTAATTCTTCGTGTAACTACAATTCCTTAGAGGAGCACTGTAGAACCTTCTCGAATATTCCAGAAATTTCTCTTCCAGAGACACCAAATTGTTACGTGTTTGCTATCCCCACAAACCTAAACTCGTAGATTCTTTGACTGAAAGTTCAGGTAACACATACACTACTGTATTGACTAATTAGTAATTAACAACAATAGATTAATAACTGTCTTAACTATAATCACAATTAAACACTTTAAGTCTCTTTCTTATTTCTTTTTTACTCGTTCATTTTCAACTTAAGACTGAGCTCTCGGCCCACCGTTCGCGTTATTTATACATCCATTCACGCAGTCTACAACATTTCAGAACATTCCCGGTCGTTTTCGTACAATTCCAGTCTCACCTATTCAGTCTACAGAGTCCACTGGCGTAACAATATGTTCTGTGATTGCATGTTAGTGTTTGTTGTTGTACTTTTCATAAATTATATATAGAAAATTGTGACCAATAGCTTTAATAGTTTACTGAACAATAGCGAGACAGTGCCAAACAATGACTGAAGTCATTGGTGCCAAATGTGTAAGAAATCCAGTTATTGTAAACCAAATTATCATCAGGAAATGTTTACCTCAATTTATAGGTTGTCAACTCGTGGTTCAGTAGAGATAAACTCACTGAAACGGTAACTTTTGAAATTTGTTTTTGTTTTTGAACTATTAATGCATTAACAATGTGTAATTGTGAAAGTGTTTCAGTTTCGTTCCTTATTTTTTTCTCAATGATAATTTGCTTGGAAGCTTTCGCTATTTCAATATTGAATACCAATTATACACGAGCTGAGAACCGGGTACGCGTATGTCTAAAAATGCAAATAGAACTGTGAGCATCCCCACAGTTCCCACTTCATCACCTTACATGTGTTTATTTTTTTTGATAGTCTAAGTTATATCCCATCAAACCAATACGTCTTGCAAAAATGAAATAAATAAACATGTAGGAAATATCAAATGACCGTAGATCGAATGGCATTTCAGTTAGTTTTGTTAAAGGAAACTTATAGCGGTTACAGAATTTTCTAAAGCAATAGTTACAAAAATAACATGAACCATTTTATAATTTCAGCACATAATATTCACAGTCAACGCAATTCTATCTTATGCGATACCAGATATACCACATAGTGTAAAACAGCAGCTAGATATAGACAGACGACTTGCGAAAGAAGCAAAATTGAAACTTTTGAACGATGAAATGAAACAAGGCAAGAATAAAGGAACGGGAATTAATAAATTTGACACGGATCCATTTGTTTATACACATGAAGACAGTGATGAACCTGGCTACACTTTTGTTGCAACAGGACCTATAGGTGGATTCTTGTATAGGCCAGATGAGTAAATAGTGAACATACATACTTAATGTATTTGGATTGTAAAAATTTAATAAATATAAAATATGCAATTAGTTTTTTGTGTATTTTGTCTTCACAATACAAGAAGAATTATAATACAAAGTTATTACTATTATTATTATTATTGTTCTTTTGTTTTACCCAACGCCAGACAGTCCTCCGAACTTTATGGAAATCACGCTAGCAAATTACTTACAGCCACTTCCCACATCACGCAGGGTTAGTGGCTGTAAATCATGTGCTAAGCAGACGAAGGGGAGAATGGCCGCCTTCTGCATTTGGGTGCCAATTAATCGGCTACTTTTTGGTAAGTCGTTAAGGTCTAAATTTCGACAGCAGCGTAGACTATATCCCTCCGAGTACATCGATTATTAGGATAACCATCTTAATCAAGTAGCCTGTGTAGGGCACTTGAGAGCTCATGGCGATATTTGTTCCATTTTTTCCCTCAAGATGATGCTCTTTGCCGTGTGTGTAAAGAACTTGAAGATGATACAATGCTGGTTATTGTAAGTATAAAATAAGGAACGACCTCCGCCAATCGAGAAGTGTGTGGGTGTTGACCGTTTCAATCCAGAAAGTACATCTGTGGGAGTATATTCAGTAAAATTCCGATAAAGGTTGTTTGTGTACTTATCGTTTTTATCATAATTTAAGATAATAAATGGTACCCGGTTTTAATTTCCTTATTTTTTTTTTTTTTTTTTTTCGGAATATCCTATGCCGGTCAGTCCTCACGTGGCCTCCGACGCCTCACGGGAGTCGCGCCGGCGCATCAACTACAGCCACTCCCCACATCCCGCAGGGTTAGTGACTGTAGGTACCAGAATCGTGTGCCCTAAGCAGACGGAGAGAACCCAGAATGACCGCCTTCTGCATTTGACCTGCCAGCCACTCGGCTGGTTTTTGGCAGGCCGGTATGATCTTCAGTTCCGAGAGCAGCGTAGGCTTTATCCCTCCGAGTACACCGATAATAAGGACGACCATTTTGACCGAGTAGCCTGGGTACAGCACTTGCAGCTCGTACCGGAGATCGCGATATTTGGTCCGTTTCTCCTCCTCCTTCAAGGTGATGTTTTTCTCCGCAGATAATTTCCTTATTATTATTATTATTATTATTATTATTATGATTTTTTGGGGTATAAAGGATACTTTAGACGAGTGTTTTGCTTTTTTTGCGTCCTGTTGGTAACGGAAAATAGAGGTTCAACGCCGTAACAGTTTAATTTATACCGGCGCGTTGTAGCATTCTGCGGATTGCGTTTCGGCCATTTATGAATGGCTTTAAACGTCAATTTTAAAAATAACAGATAAAACATCTTAAAATGAAATGTGTATTGAGGTCTGTTCATTACTTGCATTAAGTTGCACTAGTGAAAATTTATTTCACTTCAACATTCCTTATTTACGTTGACGGCATCTCTGTATCTGCCATTTTCATATTTTTAATTTATGTGACAGAAAGAAGTCGAAATGACAAGTGATAAAAGTTGCCAAGCTATTAACTTGATTTTAACGCAAACACGACGGCGCGAAAATTTGATAATTTTCAACTTTATGACGCCAATGCCTCCAATATAATTTTAAATTTTGTGTCACCAATAGGATCTAGAAACGAAAAATTAAAAACACAAAAAGCTCTTGCCTAAAGCATCCTTTACGCTAATTTATTGTGAGTTGCACTTATACTACCACATCGATGTAATGTAGAAAACCATAAGCCAGTTAAAAAAAATAGTAGCTAAATGTTGAAAATTGGATATGGCCAAATCAAGTTCATGTCATGATACAAATACACTGGTATGCTAATCCGGCGACAGAATTTCATTCACTTAAGCGTATGACGTCAGCGACGAAGATAATTTGGCGCGAAATTTAAATTATTGAAATTGTGAGGTTTTCATTGTTTTGGTATATGTCTTGTAGAAGCGCAAAAAAGTAGCTTCTAAACAACATACAGCAGCTGCAGATCCTACTAAATTTAGTGATTGCGCAAAACATGGACGTAGTTAGCTTCTGGGCACACGTCTCTTATTTTAGCCTGTAAGCCATTATAGCTCCTAGACATATTTGCCGCATTATCATAGTACTGTCTCCGGCAGTCAGAGATTTTAATGTTAAAATTTTTCAACCAAATTTTAAAAAACGTTCAGCTGGAATACCATCTTGTTTTACATACCTTACAATCAATGCTAATTGGTCATTATGTGATATATTGGGGGTCGAATCCACAACGATTGAAAAATATTCACATTTTTTTATTTCCCCCTGTTATACAATCTTGTACTCTCTTTGCCATAATACCAATAAACTCCTCGTAAACGGTTTTTGAGAAGTAACTTGTACTACCGGATTCTTTTCACCGTAACGAGCAATATGCTGAGCTAAAAATGGATCGAACTGTGCTAAAAGTTCGATACACATTGAAAAGTTTCCATTATTAGGCTGTCCAAACTTTTCCTCTTTGTGTCTAAAGGCTAAGCCTCGCGAGGATAATGATTTGACAACTGCAACCACACGCTCCAAAACATTCCTCCAGTACACAATTTCATCTTGCAGCTGTCTTCCAATTAGAATATAAACTCTCTCTAGTTGATTTTGCCGGCATAAAAAGTTGAGCACACAAGTTTTGTGGGATTTGGAATTCTCGTGTTTCTGCGTTCTTTTTTATGGCATTCTTCCAATCATAAATGCCGCAGGAGCCAAACTGAGAGTCACAGTTTTTGAAAAGGAGACAACATTACAATACACACGGCCTGATTTTTCAGAATAAATAATCCAATCTAGACTTCTTACTTCGCCATTAGGCAATTTTCTATCAAAAATCGATGTTGGGCAATATCGTGTCTGGTTCGAATATACGTTTTTACTTTTGGACAAATCTAGTTTTCTAATGTCCTGTTTGAAGGGATGCTTCGCTATATAATCACATGTAGATTAATTTATTACTCATTCACTAGGGTCTAGAGATATATCGGCGTCAGGCCTACTTTTTTTTTCTCGTACTAATCGTACTATTTGTACTGGTAAAGACTCTGAAGAGGTTTCGGGACTGCAAGTTTGAGATAACGTCGAAAATGGTGTATTTTCAGAATTTTTTTTCCGTCTCAAAATGTTCTGCAGGTAAAATTCCAAAATTAGAAACAGTTATTCTCTCTCCCTGGATATCCTGGCTGTCTAGTTTCTTAAAAAATTCACTTACCTTAAAATGTGATTTAAAATTTGCCGCCCCTATTTTTTCCGTCCTAGGCTACAGCCTACTCAGCCTATGTGTAAATCCATCCCTGGCCACGCCTGGGCATTGGCATATCAGTGTAATTGTATCATGGTTCATGTCATATCTTCTTTATCGGTATCAAATATGGTCGCTTTGAAACAAAAACACGTAAACATTGACAAAAAATTCCCATGGTAAATAGCAATAGTTTTAGCCTTGACATATGATGTTGATTGATGACCGATACTGCGCTGTTTTGACATTAAATATGTCAGATAAGATTACTGAAAATATGGGAGCAGCTGTACAGAAGCAAGGCTGTTTTTTCAAAGACGCCAAAAGGAGAGTTGACTTTGTCATAGTACTCAAGGGAAAATCACTAAATCCATTGGTTACTTATATCAAAAAACTGGAAGAGTTTGGATTGGAACTGGAAGCAGTTAAAGGCCAAGTAAAACTTCCCTGCTCCTTGTTAAACATATTTTGTATAAACAGAATTTTTAGACAGTTAAGAAGGAGTTTTTACTAATTCACATTCCACAAAAGGCATTAAGACATTTTGCCGAAGTCTACAATGTTGGCAGAGCAGAACGAGGAAGGCAAGATGGAAAACCTCTATTTAGATATGTGTATACAACGCCTATTTCTTATATACCTCCAAAAGAAAAAGGGTAAATACCTTCTTTATAATAATAACGCAAAATTGTAAAAAATTGGTAAGTTTTCCTATAAAACTGGAGACAAAGAGAGCATTAAGGTAAGCAGGTATATAGCACTATATAGCAGAGGGAAGAAAATATATGATATGCTACCACCAGCAAAAAGGATAAAAATTATTCATTAGTCCTCTTTATTTCTGTAAACTATTTTTTTTTATACATAATAATATTTATCATTGGTCATATTGCATAAATATTGTTTAATTTTATCAGTTTAAAACACTGAGTTGCAATTTAAAAAAGAATCTAAGACTGATCTTATACTGAATAAAGTTATACCATGTTCGTACTTCAGTAGAAATCTGTAACTAAATTATGATACACAGTTAAGACTTTATAGAAAAGCAATATTTTTTGTAGAAATTTGTCAACATATTTTCCACCTGATTTTGAAAAACTGTATTTTGTAAATATTTTACAAATTGTTTAAAAAATAATGGGGCCAGGCACACAATTTTTTCAACACTTTTTCGCAAATTTCAATCTCAATATTTTTTAATCAAAACTTCTTCATTTGGTCCTGATAGTTGTACCTCAAAGTATCGCTTAGGTCCTATGCTCTAATACTAAGATATGATAGCCTAAATCTCACCAACTGCCACGGCCTTGCATGTGAGCTTTTAAAATAAATGAATACTTCCATTTGCCTTAAATATTCACAATTCATGCAAATCTTTTATCTATTCTCACGTTCTCTATCAAATACAATTGCTGACCTTGTTTGAAAAACTGTACGAGATTTAACATTCATAAATGCACAAATACTAATGACCCCGTAACATAGCCTTGAGGTGTCATACAATCAGTTATTATTTTAGTTATCTCCTACAATTTTTAGTGAATTTACTTCTTCAGAAAGAGTAATTATCGTAAATAAACTACTAGAAAATGCTAGTTATGGTGAAGAGCCAAGTGAAAAGGGGCTATCTAGATTAATTAAAGTAAATTTGATAGAGGACGCATATCCACTGCATGATGGTCCTATTGACGAAGATCCTTTGGCGTATGCAAATGATCGACAGGTAATAACTGGGGTAAAACAGGCTTAATATTATTATGTACTCGTCTGGGTTTTATTAACATTGTACAGGTGTCTCAAGAAACTGCCCGTCCTCTTGGGGGTTGAGATCGGTTTGACTCACGTCTTGTTATTTAATGGCCAAGGAAATTATGGTTTAAAAAAATTGCATGTCTTCTGAGTGATGCAATTAACTCGAATAATAGATGTAAACGGTCACTCAACACCTAATATAATACCAAAGTAAAACGAGTTATGGCGTAACGTTTCATTGTCGAATACTTTATATCTATTCCCAAGTAACATTCACCAACATCCGACTACTTTTTTACTAATTTCAATAACAGGATTATTACAAATAATAGACAAGTAGCGCCTTAAATTATTTAGTTATGATACAACGTCGAAGCAACGTAGTAGTGCAGTCAATATAGTGTAAAAATTCCCTTGACCTGGGCAAAATTGCAACACAAATGATTCTTTTTGCATTCTATTGTGAAAAGTGTCTATTTTAACATATTCAAAATCCCCATTAATCCCGGCGCAGGAAATCAGTCAAAATCCAAGATGGCGGCTGAATTTTGTATTTTTCATTACAAAATTTATAACTGTGTATAACTTTGTATTTATAAGGTGTAACTTGGCAAAAATGTTTAAAATACAAAGATAAAAGCATAAAATAGGTATTGAATAGGTAAGATAGGTATTGAATCACTCAAATTGCCTATTATACATTAGAGAAAACTTTATTACACATTAGACTTACAACAAAAGACCATTATTTCAAAGTATGGGTTATTTTCCTTTATTGAACAAAAATTAAAATGATTTGGCTGTTTTTTCACAATTCATCATAATCTTCATCTCTACTTTCCATTTCTTCATCTTCTATTCGCTGCGGACTATTTTCACAATTTGTTTCTTGACACTAACCACATGAACTGGTACATTCCAAACCATTCTTTCGGCAACTACATTTCATGGCACTACAGCCGGTTTTGCAGTTACATCTTACTATGCGTAATATACTTTCAGGTGCTGGTGGCAAATCCATTTTTTTCGGTACCTACATATTATCATGTATACTCCATCCCCACTCTGTTGGGTTCAAGCCTTCTTGCATTTGCTTCCATATACAAATTTGCAAATAGGCACGGAGGCTATGGTACTTGACAGCTGATTCCGTTGGGGGAAGGTTCTGTGGCTGAACAAAACATTTTGCCTTCAATACTTTATCAATAATAGTTCTATACCTAAGTGTATTTAGTGTATCATCTGGATTTCCACCAAAAATACATACCATTATCTTTTTTCCAAATTCTTCAACATGACTGGGATTAAGGTTTGTTGAGCTGAACGATAGTGCAAGTTCACGAAAGTATTGATCTTCAACAACACGTTTGAAAACTGATTGCTTTCCAATATGGAATATTCTGGAGGTGCTGTCACATTCTGTATACGAATGTATAAAGAATAGACTATTCGCTAAGTCATTTCCGAGCGAATATCTATTGGTATTGATATCATAAATGTTATTCTGTTTGGAAGGTTTTTTATCACTTCTGAAAAAAAGCTTGTGGTATGCTTGATTACACCAATAAATCAGCAATACCAATAGGCCAGTGTCTTCTCCTATCACTGTTGTATTTTTAATTTTTGAAGATTCCACTGCAGTTTTAACAATGTCAACATCAGCATCATCAACTGCATGAATTACTGAACATCCCTGTTATCGTATTTCTTCAGCGATTAGAGTAATTATTTTCTGCTTGTTTCTCTTATTAGTGAGAGACATTTCCTTACTTCCTGTGAATGTCATATCTGGTGTGAAGTTCACGGAGGGAAAAATTGTATTTGTTCGGCGATTATGGGTCATGTCTTTTATTGTGTATTCTGATGTATAACCATCAAGAACTACAGTTGCTTGCCCATAATTAGGTGTCACATACAGCTTTAGTACATAATAAGACTTATTTTGAGTGCACATTTTTTTCCAAAATGGTGGCCTTTAAATATTTGAAAACTAAATACCTAATTATTTAAATGGCCGCCATTTTGAAAAAGAAATTAAGTAAAGTCAATGGTTACTTTTTTATACTTTTATCTTCGTATTTTAAACATTTTTGCCAAGTTATACATTATAAATACAAAGTTATACATTTTTTAATAAAAAAAAAATTCAGCCGCCATCTTGGATTTTCACTGACTTCCTGAGCCGGCATTAATGGGGATTTTGAATATGTTAAAAAAGACACTTCACACAGTATAATGCAAAAAGAATCATTTGTGTTGCAATTTTGCCCAGGTCATAATTTATTTTTACTGCACTATAGCTTGAACCTCGCAAACCTACTGTTTACGTCTAGGATATTTATCAACGTTGGTTTGACGTCAGAAATCTACTTAATACGTTGGACGTCTTTTCAGATAATTATCCATCGTTGATTAGACGTTGATAACTAACTAAGTAGGTTTAAGTAATTTTTGGAACAACTTCTAACTTTGGTTAGACGTTGCTGACTGGCGTAGTCGTCTAGTAACGTCGGATGGACGTTGGTGTGAGACTTTTGGACTTTGGCTTAATATAACCTCAAAATTAATGTCGGTAATGCAGGTGTCGGTAGATAATTAGTAAAGATTTATACACCAACTGCAACGCACGGTCGATATTAACGTGATTGTTGGGAATGATTTGGAGTGATAGTGCAGATTTCTGCACCTGAGCCTACTTAAAGTTGGTACAGATAAAATTATTTAACCTTAACGTCGCTGTCAGTAAAAATAATTGCACTTATCATAACAGTAAATCGGAATTTTTTTGGAACTATCACAACAAGTAGTCAGGTAGGTAATAGTTCCCGACTTCGACATATTCTCTGATTCCACAGAAAGAAAGAATAGGCGGCCATGTTGATTATGTGTTTAGAACTATATTAAATATGCAAAATTTGCCTCCTTTTTGAAATAAAGTAAGAAAGTTCTTATTTATTAATAAAATTAATTATACAATATATCAAATGCGTTTACTTTGTAAAAGTAAAATATTTTTTTTAAAGTAAAAAAATAAATATAGTACTTCAATTCTCACAATAAACATTATTCATATGGGTTCACTTATATTTTTCGACCTACGTCATATATATTTATCAATAAAATTGTTTTCATATCAATTTTTACCTCACCAAATTAAAATTTTATTCGACATAAGTATTTTGTGAATAATACGTACTCAACGATAAAACGCCTCATCCATTTTATACGTATGTAGGTACGACAAATAGAATAATATACATACAAAGTTGGTTAGTTTCAGTACCTAAACAGGACTTTTGTAGGTCAGATTAAGGGCAAATTTTAAATAAGGTTGGTAATAGCCTGACAACCAACTTAAGTCGACGTAAAATTTGGTGAACATTTTGTCGGTAATCATAACGACTAAAGTCGGTCCTTTACGCTGAATAGACCCATATTTTATTGACCAGATTGATACAAATATGGGCTAGCACGACGTTTTGCGTACGTCTCACACCGACGTTTAGTTGCGAACAGCAACGTCAGTTTGTCGTCAGAATGTTGTTTGGGTTACCAATATCTTGATAACGAAGTCCAATCGAACATTTTGTCACTATACAATTTCGAAATATTTTTACTTGTTTAACCGATCCCCAAGAAGATGTTCGATGCTTTTGAGACACCCTGTATATTATTAGTAGACCACATTAGTTTTGATGCCATATAATTAATAACACATTAATACAAGCTACGTAAAAGAGTCATGGCACACTGGTTGCCTATATGTAACACTAGAACTTGACCCTTATGTTCATGAACATAAACGCGCCGTTTTGACGGTTAGAACAAAGCACAGAATTTTATTTTCTCTCTTTCTTGAAAGAAATATTTAAGAACTTTTACTTACCATCACCATGCAGAAAATATATTAGAATAAATACAAGTATAGCGCTTTACAGTAACTTTGTTTTTATTATTATTAACATCGTATATATTTTAACATATTTTGTGCATGAGCATGGTGGACGACAAGGAAAAGTTCTTAAAAATGTCTTTCAAGGAAGAAAAAAACAATAAAATTTTGTGTTGTGTTCTAATTGTCTAAAATGTCACCATTACATTCATGAGCGTAATGGTCAAGTTCCAGTGTTATATATATAGGCAACCAGTATGTCATGTCTCTTTACGTAGGTTGTATAATTATGTGACGTCACACCAATATGGTCCATTCCTAAAAGTTATATTAGGGTCTTTAATGCCAATTTTGCGGTAGATAACCAACTTACTCTGATTCTTTTTTATCATTTGCTCTCGTTTGCCCTGATTTCTTTCTCTCTTGATCTTTTTGGATGTACCCCAGTATTTTATTTTCTGGAGATACATTCTCTTCGAGATAGTTTTTCATTTCAACATCCCGGATGTCTATTTCAATTTTATTTGTTCTTTTTAGTGTTAAGTAATTTACAATTTACATCAAACACAGCAATATGGTGGTTATCTGTCGAAAATTTGCTTTTCATAAGAGTCATACCGAATTTGTATTTTTTTCCTTATCATTATTTCTTTTAGCTACTGTTTCACCATTGGGCAAAGTTAGGTCTCTGGTATAAAGAAATGCCTCTTGATATGATTCAAAAATATTTTGGATGTGAAATTGCATTTTATTTTGCGTGGCTCGAGTTTTTCAACTATATGCTGTTACTGCCAGCTATCCTTGGAACTATAGTCACTGTCAGTAATGTGATACTTTTAACGACGTTTCCAATCAACCAAATGTAAGTTTTTGACTATATAGGTTATTCAAATAGGTGTGAGTGAGGCAGGATCACGTTCGTACTACTATACGATTCTCACTTGGCAATTGGCGGCGCAAAGAAAGAAGAAGTATCGCTGGTGTGAGACAGAGACGAACGGAACTGCTTTACAGTGAAAGGGTGGAGTTTAGAACAATGCGCATCCAAACTCAAGTGCCAAACTAGAATCGAAGACTACTACAACTGGCCCTAACAGATTTCACTTTAATAATCAGAAAAATGACATTACAGAATCTACATATGAATTCACATTTTTAGTTTAAAGTATGAATAATGAACAAAGGAAACGTAACTTACAATGTCACCTGTCATCTCTTATCGACAGTTATTTCATGTTACTATTTTCGTAACGCCTTTTTATTCAAATATGGGGATTTTGTGAAACATATTGTGCAACCGTGATGTCATCATTTATAGCTATATAACAGTTTTTGAATTTCAGTTCTAGTTCTTTGAAGTTTTCAAAATATACAAATTTACTATAACTATTTGTGGCTCGCAGAATCAAAGGATTTCTAGTGAATAGTCAAATACGCTAGAGTCATAATTCTGACATTTCTAACACACATCAATAACTGAGAGGTGAATTGTTAAAAATGTGATGAACATCCCGTCTACCTACCCTTGTGGGAAACTATCGCTGTCACCATTGTAATCAAATATTTGTTTCTTAATCTCACCTGTGCCATTATTATAACATTTAATCAATACCCCTCAAAATAAAGGATAAGGGTTGCTGCCACCACCCCCTGAGGCTGCAAGGAGAACAGACACTAGTAGCGCCAGCTCATTCAAAGACTGGATCCGTAGCCCTAGGAATGTCTAGGATAGAACTCTCGACAGAGAATTAGTAAGACACATAGGTTTCATAAAATAATACGTATAATAAAAGAAAAATCAAAATTACCCACACATCACAATAAATTTTCCAATACTCAATGTTAAAAAACAAAAAAAAACCTTTACAAATTATAAAATAAACTCTTGGAGAGTAGGAGAGAGCACTCAACACTCTATAAAATATTTCTTCAGCTGCAAGTTACAAAAAATAGTTTAATCTCGCCAAATTCTGCCATCTCTACCATTGGCACACACATAAATTTATAAGACACTTATGCAATAATTTACCAACAAAATTTCTAGAGTTATAGCCGAAAATAAGTACACTAATTTAAATTTCTACCTCAAGTATGTACTATGTAGTAGATATAATTTTACGTCCGCCCTGGCTCGTCCACGTTCGACACTCTAATAGCCAAAATAATTAATTATAATAGTTACAAATTTCATAATTTTCTACACCTCGACGTCTCGACGTCTCTTAGATCGTATGTTTACCGGCCGACACTCCACTTTCGACTCTCCCGTTAACCTCCGGCTTTAGCAAAACCGTTTTCTTAGGGCGAAAACACAACACAGCGGTGCGACGTCGCATCGCAGAAATCAACGACGTCGTAGAAATTTGCGATGCGACGTCGCTTAATACAAATCCTGGGTGAAAGCACAACATTGCGGTGCGACGACGCATCGCAAATTTTCCACGACGCACGTCGTTGATTTCTGCGATGCGACGTCGCACCGCAGTGTTGTGTTTTCACTTATGAGATAGGCAATGATTCTCTCAAGCAACGCACGCGCAAATCACTGAAGTCTGGTTGTCTTTTATACGCGACTTTTGGTGGTATTATTGTCAACCTATAAATCTTTTATTGTATTTTGCGTGTTATTGTTAATCAAATATTTATTTTTATATTTATGCATATGGCTAGATTTGTACTGCGGATTGCGAAACAGAAATCTCGTTTATATCCTTTAGTATTGTATAAAAATGATTTATTTTATTGGAAAAAATGTTTTATGTTGCCAGCAGCTTATGTGGTTTTTATATTTAATTATAACACGCCATACATACATCAAACGTGTCGCTTCTGGTATAAGTCTTCTGTGGCCGTGCAATTAACGGTCATCGCATCGCATTGCGGTGCGACTTCGTTTTTGCGATGCGTCGTTGCACCGCAGTATTGTGGCCTGCAACAGACGTAGGACACGTATTGTGCGGTCCACATACCAGTAGAAGCGTCTTCTCTGCGATGCCGTGGCGATGAAGTTTTAACGTTGCGTCATCGCATCGCATCGCCGTGCGACGTCGTTTTTGCGATGCGACGTCGCACCGCTGTGTTGTGTTTTCGCCCTTAGAGTCAGCAAATTCATATATGATATAGATGCTGGGTTACAATAAGCTACTTATACAGGGTGTATTACAATAAGCTACTTGCACAGGGTGTATTACAAAAATGCCTCGATTAGAAAGTGCTGTTGGAAATTATTGTCATGATTAACGGCGGTTTTTCCCAAAGAAGTTGCGAAGCAATTGATTGTGTTCAGATGTTCAGTAAGTCGTATGCCTGGCGTAGATATTCCGAATAACTCCAAAATATACACAGAAAGGGAGTCGGAATCGCGCTACAACTCCAGAAATGGATAGATTTTTTAAGAACTTTTCTTCAAGATAGTATCTTGAATACGACACACGTGAAGAAAATTCTGCACAAAGGAAGAACTAGGAGTAAATGTTCCTTGTGTAACAATTCAAACTGTTATATGAATTCTACCTTTCTTCTAGACGGTCTACTCGATATCCTTAATGGACTCTAGAATGAAATCGGGTGGTATTTGCTCGTGAGCATAAGAATTCGACCCACATTAAATGGTCCATCTGTTTATTTACAGACAAATTGTTCCAGTAGTCAGTTACTGTAGAGGTATAGGAGTAGGTAACAGCAAGAATGAGTAAGTTGCTTTCGTCAACATTACAGTAATAGCAGGAAATTATTTGGAAAGGAACCAATTGTGTTGCTGTATGCAAACGAAAACAATATTGATAAGCGTCCTACAGAAAATGAAGCGCACTTCCAGACGAATTAATTGACAATATTATTGCAGGTATGCTACGACGTCAGCGTTGTTGGGTAGTAATTAAGGCCCGGAGAGGTGTACACAGATATGATTTACGTTTTAGTCTTTATATCAGATTTGTTAATAAAATATGGTTTTTTAGTTCTTCATTAATTCATTTTTTTCTAGTTTCTGATTGATTTTTCACTGTTTTAAATAAAATTAATACTTTCAAAACTGCAAGAGTTAAATATTCAAAAACTGTTGTATAGCTTATACATGTAGCTATAATTAGTGACTAATGTGATGATACAGTATGTTTCACTAAATCCACACACTTGATTAAGGAAGCGGTACCGAACATACCAATGACTTCAGAAATAGGATAGACAAAGTATCCTCTTGATTTGTTGTAGTTTGATGTAAATAACTCAGTACTCAGTTGTTAGGGACATGCGCTTGTGCGCGCGCAGTCCCTGTTCGATATTCGGGTGTTTATGACTGTTTTGGTCGCCATTAGTTGCTTGTGTGTATCTTAAGTTTAACGCTGTGTTTACTGTGATTGTTAGTTTTTTCAAGACGCATTTTCTGTCTTTGTGAATAAACAATGGGAAAATATTGTGTTATATGCAAATCTCCCTTTAAAAGTGGAGTTAATCGATCTTTCCACAGGTAAGTGACATTACCATAGGCGTAACGGGAAAATGGTAAATAAAAGCATAATCTAATATTAAAAATGTCCAGTGCAGTAATATTGTAAACATAAAAATATATAATAGATATTTTTTTATTTCAAAAATAGTAGTAGTAAATATAATGTATTGTTTGTTTTTAGGATTCCTTCGAATAGTGAACGTAGATCTATATGGATCTCTCGAATTTTGAAATATCTGGGAAAGGAAAATATTCCTAAAGATAGTGTTGTGTGCTCAGATCACTTCACATCATATGACTTCTTAAGAAAACCCAGTGGCATAGTTTATCTTAAGGACTCGGCGGTTCCAGAATTACCAAATTGTTCTAAAGACAATACACAAGTTTGGTAAGATATCATTTTGTTATAAGAAAAATAATACCTACGCAATTAACAGCTGTACGATTGTAAATACTTCTGATCACAGTTTTTTTTTCTTATTTTATGAAACAATAATTCTTTCTGAGAATGTTAACATATTTAGCCAAAAGTTGATGTTTTTATTTTACTTTTCACTTTTCTTTTATCAATTTACAATAATTGTTGGTTCATTTTAGCACCATAACGAATCCATTGAAGTCTCAGAATATCAGAAAACATATTCTTGATCATGTTCACAAAGAGTTAGAATCGCCAATAAAAAAAGTAAGTATCTAGAGATATTCTTTCACATTTTTGTAATTATGAAAGTTATTTCTGTTAGTAGTTAACATGATTACAACAAAATTAAGTTTATATAAGTTCTATTGATTGATAATACGAATGAGAGCATCTTGAAATAATTAGTTAAATTGATAAATAATTATATTCTTATTTGCATAGACATGAATTATATAAAAAAATTATTTACTTTCTTAATCAAAATATTATAGCACATAATATTAAAAAGTGAAATAAAGTACCACATTTTGAAATACCTACCAAATATTCATCACGAAGTAACTGAAATTTATACAATAGATTTTCAAAGGTATTTATTTATTTTAGAAAATATTGCAATGTTGTTTATATGGAAAACTTACAGAATAATCCCTTAAATAACCATTTAATGCAACTAATAAAATTAATATTGGAAAAATATTTTAATATTCGAATTCACCATGAAATGTCAAAATTGAAAAATGCAGCTGCCAAACAGAGAGTTAGAAGCATATTGACAAAAATTATATTATTTAAAAATCAATAAAGAATTTTAATTCAATGTTTTATTTTATTTTGTAGTCTAATTTTCTTGTTTTTTTTTTTATAAATGCATATTGCATAATGCGTGAATATATAAAATAATATTAATTAATAAAGTACCTACATTACAACTTTTTTATACTACATTTATAGCATAATATATGGTAGGGGGTATTACCATATATTATGCTATAAATGTAGTATAAAAAAGTTGTAATGTAGGTACTTTATTAATTAATATTATTTTATATATTCACGCATGTTGTTACTGAGAAAATAAAGATTATTGTAACTATTTCTTGTTTTTTTGTTTTTGTGTATAAATGTATGCAGTAGAAAACACAGCAGTGACTGGTAAAATTTTGGGTTGGCTATATCTTATATTTTGTAAAAGAAAATCAATCAAAATTTGTGAAACATTTTTGCATGTAAATACATCACCTACCATAGTTCTTATGAAACTATTTCTAAAGTATTTGTAAAATTTTTTTTTTTTTTTAGAATTTGTAAGAGAATTTAAATTTCATTAAGAAATTTTGATTATTATGACCTTTTGAAATATTGTTTTTAGACTGATTTTTAATTTATCGCATATAGGTATATATCAATGACTTATTCTGTAGTCGTTGGTATATATCATATAGCCATCCAAAATTTCACCAGCCACTGCTGGTAGAGCATTTTTATTCATATCAAAAAATAATTTTATTTTAAAGCCAAATCAGGAGATGAATCAATGTGCATGTATATTGGACAAAAATTTAAATCTTGCACCCTCTCTAACACGCCACTGCCACCGAGTACGGTAATAAACAATGAACTATCTTCATCCTTTTAAAATAATAGGATGTCTCAAGATTATGCATAACACCTCAGTTCCTGTGTATTAAGATAGGGAATTACTTGTCTATCTATTCTGAAGTCATTGGAACATACCTTCATATATCATTCTTTATAAAATTTATAGATACGTAGTATGGACATATCTATATATCATTTTAAAGCCAAAAAAGTGATCAAATTAATAATGCAGTTATAAATCTGCCAAGTATTAAAAAAGATATGGCTGATTAAACTTCTGTTTATTTTTGTAACACTATTTAGTAATATATTGCATAATTTATAAAAACATTTTTATTGTAGCGACGAAATTTGCAATGAGCACAATATGATGGTATGTCCCATGTGTGAATATGGAATCTATTGTCTATTTGAACCGCTCTCCTCCTTCTGTGATTTTGCTAAATTAAGCTATGTATTTGATAATTACATAACTGTTGCTTTTGCAGTTTTTATGTCGTTGTGGGGTATGATAATCCATTGGTTCAAGTTGTGTTACTCACCGTCAGTTTTTTTAGCAATTTTATTTGTAAACTGTTGGAGGAAAAGAGAGAGTAAGTTGAAGTTAAGATGGGATGTGCAATATCAAAACCCAGTGCTAGATGCCAGGTAAACATATGTATTCTTTAGAAGGTATTATAATAAACAGTAAAAATGTACTTTTCCTGGGCGTCCTAAAATCTTAGGATAATGCAATTTTAATTGTAGATCGGTACACCTCCATTGAGGTTGGTATGCCACGATAAGGGTATTCTTTGTGGGATCTCACCGCCAGTATATTATGATTCATTTATTCATCATGCGTCACTGTGACTAATAACCGTACTATTTATCTTTTGTATTATGTAAGGGCTTTTAAAGGTAGACTACGATACGATTTAGATTCAGTTTTATTGTATATTCCAAACGAGACGGTTGACATTATATTTCCGTTAACAAAACGATGTGTCGAGCGTTGTGTAAAATACAGTCGTGTAGGTACTAATTTTAACTAAGAGTACCCGCACACTTAGTGCCGTTTCACATGGAACGTACGGTCAGCACTGACCGTCAGTACTGACCGTCAGCGCTGACTGTCCCGTTCAACGTACTACTTTCACATGCAGTTAAAACGCCGTCAGTTATCAAAATGTATCTTCGCAACCGGGCAGTCGTTGTTGCCATTGTTTCGCTGATTAAACGGAGAAGAGAGAAAAAGAGATTATGGGTACATCCTATTATTAGCGCGAGGTATCTAAAAGGTGCCTTTGTTACATATTCGAATTTAAGAGAAGACGAACGAAAATTTTTTAACTATTTTCGTATGTCAATCAAATCTTTTGACGAATTACATCACAAGCTAGAAAATAGTTTAAAATTTTCGGATACAGTTAGAGTGTCAATTTCATCAGTGGAAAGACTGTCAGTATGTCTCAGGTAAGTAATAATGCACCTACGTTATGGTAGAACCTCCATTATCCATTTGTTCTTTTTCTGTTAAAGTATCAAAGTTAGACACAACAACGGCTGCCACGTCTCTGTAACTTTTGTTTTTTATATCTCTGTTTTTATATTCTTCACAGGAAGAATCCCATATACATCTGTGATTTTCGACGGCACAAATTAATAATTCCGTATCCATAGTGGAGCGAAATACGTGCAGACTGCAGAATACAAGATTACGCCACTTGCACAAGTAGTCGGAACTATCGACAACTGACAACACCGGAATCTGTACGCAACCGACCATCAGTTCAAATGTGAAATAGCTCATTTAATCACATTGCTCGTCAGTTCGCTTACGATACGTCGCCGCACGCGCTCGACGTAGGCTCGGCGTATTTATTCGTACGGACTGATCATACGCGCTCCATCTGGAAATGTTCATTTGAACTCATGGTACTATCTTATACGTCCTGACGGTCAGTGCTGACCATACGTTCCATGTGAAATGGCACTCAACATTTTTCTTACAAAACCGCTGTAAAATGTGTAGAATCAGATTGTTTTGTAAATATTCGTTTGTTTTATTTTTATACTACCAACAGATAAACATACATATGTATGAAGGATCACTTGTTTAATTGCAGTCTTCGGCCCACAGCTAGGTCTTAATGCTCTTACAATAATCTTGACTAGTACCCTGGTTTTGAATTTTTATTTCAGTTATTTTTTGGAGAAAGCAGAGCACCAGAAATGCTAGAATCGTTAAAGTAACAATATGAATGTGGAAAAAGGGTCGAAGATCAATGTATAGTTTATTTCAAACTTATTTACGACATAAAAAACGCCAGCTTCTTTGACGGCGGCAAAAAAGATCAAAGAAGCCGACGTTTTTTTGTTGCAAATATGTTTAAAATAAACTATACTATACTCTGAAAGGAGAAGGAGTGAAGCTTAATCATACCCATACGCACCGATACGCAATATTTTTTGGATAAAAATAGTTGCTAGTTGCAGTGATGGTTACAATTTTTGTATCATTGCGTAAATGGGGTGGTGGCTACTGCTCCTTTTCCGAATAAAAAAAACCGCTGCCAATTACTTAGAGATCAGAACTTCCTCACCGTAGTAAAACTCGACGTGTGGTGGATTTTATAATAAAAGTAATTTTTGACGTTTCAAAAAATGTCACATTTTGCCGTTTCAAAAAAGTCACTTTGACGTTTCAAAAAAAGTCACATTTTGTGACGTTTCAAAAATTGGGACCGATTTTGCTCATCAACGAACGTAATGTCTTCCTTGACCTCTAGAATGTGTGTACCAAATTTGAAAGCTTTATCTCAAAAACTGTAGCTGCTATCGCGAACCAGACAGACAGAACATTTTTTCTGTCTGAAATTTTGTGTATTGTCATAATTCGTCGATATTCGTCCAGAAATGCAATAAAATTTTGAAAATTTTTTTCACGAATACATAATATCCTCACTTTGAGGGGTGAGGAAGTAATAGTTATATTTTAGTCACTATCATCACATTACTCATTTTATAGTCATCTGAGCGACCATCAAATTTTAAGGATTTGATTTTATAAATACATAGACAATAAAATAGAATAAAACACGTTTATTAACTTTTTAGGCAAGAATATGTTGATTCCAGCAATATGCAAAGGATTAACCCAATAACTGGGGAGTTAGAATCATTTATTCCAACATACATTACTTACGTCCGCATAACCATTTCAGTTTCTGTCTGTTTCTTTATGGTAAGTCAAATCATGAAACATTTTAACGAGTTGTGCACAGCGTCAAACTTTTGGAATAAATTCATTAAAACACAAATCCTTTTGTTACTTTTTACAGTAGTTATATGATGTTGCGATTAATTTTTATTTTATCATGGATTTTAACGAATTTGCTACCTCATGTATTATCTATATCAATAATGTACTTGCTCAGAAGTACTTTGACTGATGCAGCGCATATTTACCAAGAACACTTTACAAACGATGAAAATAATAAATCGATTTATATTTTGCGTGCTGTTTTTTATAAAATAGAAAAAATAAGAAGGCAGCGAAAGAAATAAAAATTACAAAAAATGTAAATTCTTTAGTTTGAACGGCAAGGTCAATTTCTTTATTGGGAATATTCACTATTCCATATGAAAAAAATTATCACCTAAAGGGTAGGAAGAACAAAAACACACCAATTTAAACTACATTAATTTTTGTGTTTAGTTTTATCAACTATACAGGATGGTCCAGTTTCCAAGGCAGAGCGTTTTGGTATTTTTGGTATAAATAATAAAGACGTCTTTTTAAGGTTTCTCTGATATTAGCAGGAGTTTTTGGAGTCGCAGTTTATGAATTAACCATTGCTATAGCAATCAACATCAGCGATGTAGACTTTTTTAGAGATAATGGACAACTAATAGCTTTAGGAAGTGGTTCTATATTACAAGTATTCTTCATAAAAATATTTAGTCTGGTAAGCCTTACTAACAAGGAACTGAACTGTTTCTTTTTATTTTTTATTTAATTATCTACACAAAAAATTAAAAGGCCTGTGTTTTTTATTTACATTTCTTTGGTGATATTTACATTGTGTTGTAGATATATAGGCATCTATCCATTTGGTTAACAAATTTTGAAATTCCAAGAACTCAACAGGATTATGACAAATCGTTTTTGTACAAGAGATATCTGTTAGCCTGTGTAAATAATTACATAGCTTTCTTTTATAAAGCTTTTTTTAAGGTAAGGAATAGAACGCGTTTAGAGGTAAGATACTGGATATTTAAAATATGTACAGAGTGTATCATAAGTCACGCTCCATTCATAAAATATGGGATTATAAGGATCGAAAAAAAAAAAAGTTTTCGCATCGTCGAGTTGTCAAAATATATACAATTCTTTGGTCTAGTAGTCAAAATGAATAGATATTATTCCAATCGTGAATGTGTTCATCTGTGATATCGTGTTGATATGTTGAAATCACCCTTTAACCAAGAAAGTATTACTAACTTGCACAATCTACATGTTTGGTGAACGAGAATCTGCATCAATATCGTCGAAGAAACTGTCATAGTCAATAAACATCGAGTGCGGAATACTTGGCAACTTAGTAATCGAACCACACATTTTTCCTGATCGCCTGTTGCAAGATGTCGGAAATTTTCAACTGAAGATTTATCGCCACTACTTGAAGTTGTTCCCAATATTAGGCAGGATA
The DNA here is from genome assembly GCA_029963845.1 of Rhamnusium bicolor. Classification (NCBI taxonomy): domain Eukaryota; kingdom Metazoa; phylum Arthropoda; class Insecta; order Coleoptera; family Cerambycidae; genus Rhamnusium; species Rhamnusium bicolor. The sequence continues at coordinate 3,224,885 of JANEYF010001596.1, read as the reverse complement.
TAATTTCGTAACTTTCTAAAGCAACCTTTTCCACAACGATAGATTGGATGGGGGATCAATGTCCCGATCACCTGACATAACACTGGTTGACTTCTTTCTTTGGGGATTCAGCAGAGAAAAAGTGTATCAGGTATCGATTGAATATCGGGCGGATATACTTCCCTGAATTCAGTACTTATACTGCCAAATCAAGGACCAATAGAATTAACGGATGGGCAAATGTTGCAGACAGTTAGAAATTCTCTTTTAAGGCATGCAGAAATGTTACGCTAACTTTGTTGCTTACAGACGTTAATATTGAGCGGTTTTCTCACTCAATAACAACCGCCTGTACATGCTCATCTTGAATGCAGATTGCTGTGTGATGAAGTGAAGCTGTACGTCATAGATTGGTGTCGTTGTCTAAATTTTCTGTTTAAGGGTCGACTCTTCACAGTACCAAACCGTTTTGAGTACCCAATCATTTTTGAGAGAGACACCTGTCAGCCGCTAACTTGTACTGCATCATTATGTATCATGTTGATATCCCTTCTCCTGCTACAAAGGTTTGCCGAGAATATTCTGATAATTCTGATACCGTAAGAACTACTTTTTATTTAAACTTATTTTTAAATGGTTATTTTATTTTACACAGAATTAATATCGAGATAAAATTATCGAAGATTCAGCGCATGAAAACGTGTTTCCTAGAAACGGCTTGAGTTCATTTTGATGTGAATTGACAAAAAGTGCCCGAGGCGCAGTCGAGGGTACTTTTTCAGTTAAATCACATCAAAATGAACAAATGCGGTTTTTTAAAGGCAACACGCTTTGAATGCTGAATTTTTAGTTTATTTTTAATGCACGAAATATATTTATTAGGCTATTTCCAGAACAAAACATAGAACAAGAAATATGATTCAACTGACGTTTTGAGCTGTCAAGCCCAGTATAATTTTCGCTGTAATTTTATGTAAAATCTTCAATTGGAATGCAATTTTCGCTGGATGTTTGTTCTTATTGGTCCAAATTTTAAAAATCTTGCCTTTTCATTGATTCTTATAATGTGAAGGAAATAGTCTAACAAATTTACAGACCAGTAGCGACAGCTTAAAATTTGATAACTATTTTCATTACGTATGCGTTGGATAACGGGTTTTATATCAGAGTTGAGCATTTTGATTAGTAATAACTGACAGCTCAGCGGACGATATTATTTGCTTTCTATGCTACGTTTAGGTTGAAATTTTTTTGGCTGAATAGAAATCCAATAAAATCCGTCCATTTCTAGTCACGTGTGAAAATAATCAATGATAACATTTAACTAAAAGCAATCCATGGGTAGTAGTTACCACTTATGTCATAACAAATACTTCATCTGCTCGTTCGTTTCATTTTACAAATTGTGCGTGATTATCATTGCCCTTCATTATAGCTGATAATGTACGAAGATATAGAAGCATTTTCTGAAAAATTATGACTAAGAGTGGGAAATATTTTGTGCAGTTTAGAGGTTGTTTCAATAAAAGATCTAATAAAAGCTTCTCTTTGGATTTTCTAAAGTTTAAAATGGTAGAGAATACGAATTTATTGCAAAATGTAGTATATTCTTACTTTTTGATAGATGACATATCCTCCACATGGTATAATACAAGTATTATTAAATGTATAAAACTAAAATATAAAGCTTGGAATGGCACAAACGTTTCAGTGACCCTCGTGCCCTGGAGGAATTCATATTCTTAAGATGGTAAATAAAATCTGAAATTCACGATAATTATTTTGTATTGTCAAAATATTAAGAGTAATGTTAAAATCGATCTAAAAAAATTCTAATGATTTTCCGTCAATAATGTACTATGACGGAGATTAATATACCAGCACTCAGGATTATCACCAATGCTTTTCTCAATTTTTTTGAAATTCTTACTATATACCAAGTTCTGATCAAGATGTAACAGTTGATCAACCTCCGATATTCTTTTCTGAAAATGACGCCAACAAAACCTTAAAAAATCAAGGCTAATAATACCATGGGACCTGATAAAATTCCTGCTTTTCTTTTTTCGTGACTGTGCATGTATTCTTGGTAGGCTTTTAACCATTTTTTTTCAATCACTTATTAAGACTTCATACTTTTCGAACATAATAAAGCAGGCCAAAATTATTCCTATTTTAAAAAAAAAAGCGATAAGCAGGATACACAAAACTACAGACAAATCACAATTATCACCAAAGTTTCTAAAGTATTTGAAATTCTGCTCTATGAACCAATTTTTTATCAGATGAAAAATCAGTTCAAGGAATTTCAGCATCGCTTTATAAGTGAAAGATCTACCACAACATCTGTTTTGTCTTACACAATACATAATTACTGCCTTTGGTGCTAATACAAAGGTCGATGTTATTTACACCGACTTTTCGAAAGCCTTTGATAAGCTAGACCATAACATTTTACTAATGAAACTCGCAAAATTAGGTTTTCGGAAAACTTACAACAATTTTTCAGCACGTATCTCAAAAATAGATCATTGTTTGTAGAATGTTCCCAGTAAGCACACAAACGTTAAAATAACGTTGAAAAAATAACGATAACCAAATGTTACATAAACGTTGATAATGCACGTTATATAAACGCAAAAATGTCGCCGAGATCAACGTAGTTTTTTACTAAAAAATCAATTATTAATCAACGTGCCTTAAACACGCTATTTCACCGTTGTTCTATAGTTATTTTTCAACGTTATAAACATCAGTATTATCAACGTGCCTTAAACACGTTAATTTAACGTATTTCTAATTGGTGGGAAAAGCTTTGTTCGATAGTTATTTTTCAACGTCATAAACATCAGTATTATCAACGTTTTATTACAGCTAATAATGCATGCTATAGTGCAAAAATGTTGCTGAGAACAACGTAATGTTTTACTGAAAAATCAACTAATAATCTATGTACGTAAACACGTTATTTTAACGTATTACTTATGGTGGAAAAAAACGTTATTTTATAGTTATAAAATATCAGCATTATCAACGTTTTATTATAGTTAATAATGCACGTTAAAAAAACGCAAAAATATCGGTGAAATCAACGTAGTTTTTACTAAAAAATCAACTATTAATCAACGTGACTTAAATACGTTATTCTAACCTATTTCTTATTGATGAAAAAAACGTTGGTAGTTATAATTATTTAACGTTATAAATGTCAATAATATCAACGTTTTGCTATCGTTAATTTTTATGTAAAAATATACTTCCCTTACAAACGTTTATTCAACGTGTTTTATAGAAGTTGTTGTGAAGATCTTTGTATTTGTGACAAAAACGTATATTATTTATTTGTTTTATACTTCACTTTTAAAGTTACATGTATAAACCTTTTCAGCATCTATTTATAATTGATTTTTACATTGAAAAATGTCTTTATAACGTGATCTTCCAGATTTGTGTGTCAATTTTCTTTTCACCTTCGTTGAGTATTGGTATGTTAATGTTAAGAAAATTTTTAATTATTTTTTTTTTCATAAAACGACCTAAATAAAAAAGTAGAACAAAGAATTGCTTAATGACATTTTCTTATGAAAACTTGTGTCTATGGGTAATATTTATTCTGAAAACTTTTCTAAATAAGTTTTTCGCATATCTAATTGCAAAACAAAATACTTAAATATCATGTTTTCTTTTGTGATCACAATAGGATAGACTATCAACTTAAATTTGATTTGAATATTTCTAAAGTGAAAAAAATTTTAATTCGTAAATTGAAAATTTTAAATATATATATATTTTACATGTTCCTTTCTCCGTTGACAAAAACAGCAAAATATTAATAATGTTTATACTTTTATGACGTTATAAAAACATTATACACTCAAATGTAAAAATCAAATATAAATGTATGTTGAAAACCAATATAAATAATATGTCTTATTCATGAATCAAAAGAACTTTAAAACGGCGTCTAATAAATGTTGAATAAACGTTTGCATGTCGTTGTAAAGAAAGTATATTTTAACATAAAAATTAACCCTAGTAAAAAATTGATAGTAATGAAATGCTATTCATAACATAACGTTAAAAAATAATCAGAACGACGTTCTTCTCATCAATAAGAAATCCTTTAAATTTAATTTGAATACGGGAGATGCCTTTTGGGGAGTTGTACAAGTGAAACACAACTCTGTAATCGATTTACTGAAAAATTTAAAAAATGCGTTCTTTTTTAGGTCTAAGTAACTTTCAAAAGGAAAACAACAAAATTCATTTATGGAACCATGTATAAATCTATTAATGAAATATGTCATAATATATTAAAATCTAAGACACATTTAAACTTTTTTTCTTTCCAGATAACCTTGCCTTCGCATATTTTAACCAATCCTTGACAGAATTTGCCACCACTAAATCATTTCTTTCACCGACAGGAAAATTAAGTTTAGCAGCATCTAAAAAATTAAAACTAACAGTTGCTAATTTCTTTAATTTCTTTTTTTTTTCAATATTACCGTAAATAATAGCCATAATTCTTGTGTTTTCGAATGCAATTTTATTCCTTCCTTTCCAGTTAAATGAACATGCTATTTCATTTGTAATTAAAAATTTTAATATTCTTCTAGAATGAGATTCTAAACCACTTCCGCCAACTGCAGCTAGTCTCGAAACCTTAAATTAAAATAAGGATCAATATTTATTTAATGGCAACATTTATTTAAACTGTAATTACCATATACTTAGTCATCTGTGAATTTTCGTCACCGAGTTTACTCTCAAGTTGTTGGAATTCCTCCAACGACTTCATGGGAAATTTTGGCATATCTTCATCAGGAGTGAGATTTATGACATTTTCATTATTTGTTCTTATTGTTCTGTGATTTTTGATAGGCAGTTAAGTACAGTTTCTTGAAAATCTAAAAGAAAATCATTTAAGATAAAGAGGTTGCGAGGATATTAATGTAGTTTATATAAATTAAAAGGAAACAATAATTGCATCCTTAACAGTAACTTGAACAGTTGAAATTTGTCGGGAAAATGACAACTGGTGGAAAAAAATTGCTACCTTGCCTATTATTAAATGAACATAACTATACTGCAATAATTGAAAATTATTTCTATTGTCTATTTGATTTTTTTCCTGATTTAAATATTTAACATATGAAAACCTTAAACATCACATCTCATATGAAGCACATGAGCATATTTTTAAATTTTTTTCCTTGAAAATATTTTTTACATCGCTTCTTTTTATTATTTTATTATTGAACTATGTAATATGGTATAATGGGAGCTTTTCTGGTGCACATATTTACATCTTATTAATATTGATAAGTTTCCAATAACTAAATATTATCAATCGTGATCAATTTTCAAAATACAGCAAAAATATTTTAATTAAAGTTTAATTAGAATTAGAATGAGGACTACTTACCTACTACCTATAAATTCAATTTTTTTTTTTATTAATGAATTTATGAATAAAGGACTCAATTGCAATTTGAAAAACAATAGTTGGGGGTGAAGCAACACTTTTAGTTCATCTTTTTATCTGTTTCCATTAACGGAGATATCGCTAATATCAAAATTCTGGGATATCCTCTTTTCGTTTTTGTTTTCATCAATAAAAAAAAAATTAGAAAAAAATACAAGAGCAATTTACAATTTTATGGTGAAAACGCCTCCTTAAGAAAATGTTTATAAAATGTATTCTTTTATGTAAGATAAACCAAAAGATAATTTTTCTTTCATTGTTCGATCCTTCTAGGGACACTGTAGGTAGGTATATCATTATACTACTCTAAAACGTATACTAAGTAGGTACATCGTTTTTATAATTTTTCTATTGATCTTACTTAATGGAAAAAAATATTTATTTCATCTAAAATGAACCTTTTCTTGTCATGCTTTTATCATGATTTAAATAATTTTAAGTGGTTAAGTACGTGGTAAAATGGCAGCCTTATCAATTATCATCAATAAAGATGAGACAGATCCAAAGAAATGTAATGTAATTTTTTCCAATATACCGTTTTCAGTTCTTAGAACACGACTTTAAAACTAATTTTTCATGTTTACACACCTTTTAATAATATTTTTTTTTATTTGAAAGAATAGTCCTTTACCGTAAATTTGTTTGTATAATTGGGAAGTCAAAATAAATGAATAAATATAGGAACAATAATTTTCTATTACTTATTAGCTTTAAAGGGAAACAATTATTAGTTCATAACTAATTTAACAATTTTAATTAACATTAATAGTTTGTCCTCTTTTTTTTGATCATGCTGTACCTAGAGCTGGATTAAAATATGTCAGCCTTATTATTAGTATTACAAATTGCAAAAAAGATGTCATATGTAACTTCAAAATTTCAGGTATTTTAGACAAAATTGTAAGTAGGCATAAAAACAAATTTTAGATTCGTGTTCTACGATCCATTCAATTTACAGTTACATTGAAAAAATTAATAATTACAAATTTCCACTAAACCTATTACTAAAGTTTCATATTTGAATAACTACTTACCATCTATTTACGAATATTGTAGAATACAATAGTTAAACTGCACAAAGTGATACAAACAGTAAATAGGTATTATTCTTAGCGAAAAATAATTACTTACTTGATTACACAACCATTCACCACTTAATAACCACGATCCAGACAAAAGTTGTCTCTGCACGATCAATAGAAATCAATATGGCCGAGGCCGTTAGCGTTAGCAACAACGAACAATTACATAAGGACGCATGTGCCCGTAGAAGAATTATTTGATTGGCTCATTATGTCAGCTGAGATGATAAATGATTGTAATGATGATTCATCAACAGTTCGCACAGAGCGCCTGTTTTTAAATTCAAGAATGGATTCCGTAGAATTAAAAATTAATAGTAATCATTAATCAATCAGAATGCAGAATTTTTTAAATCATTCAGCCATAGTACGTTGCTGAGATCCACCACATCTAAATGATTAATTTAAGAACATGCGGATACACTGCATTCGTTTAGAAGTTATCAAAAGAGTAAATTCTGTCTCTTTAGCCGTTCTTCCTTGCATTAACAGCGTCTCTGTTCAATATCAAAATAACTATAGTAAATCAAAGTATAAAATTATTATAAAACGTTTCTTCAACGTCAATTTTATTGTTATTTTAATCGTCATAATACAACGGTATTCAAATGTTGTTAATTTAGTATATACTCACGTATAGTTAAGTTTATATACATGTAATTATCGATGTAATTTATAGGGGTGAGTTAAACATTTTATAAGTACGCTGAATCAATGTTCGTCTATATTAACGTTAAAAAATAACCGTAAAACTCATGTTTTTCTAAAGTGCTTTATGAACGTCGATTTTATTGATATTTTACTCGTTATTATACAAAGTTTATCAAATGTTATCAATATAACTCATGTTCACACATAGTTATAAAAAGTTTAGACACATGCAATTATTAACGTAATTTATAGGGAAGTTAATAATTTTAGAAATACGTTGAATCAACGTTGAAAAATTAAATTCACGTTGAGATAACGTTAAAAAGCAACCGCTAAATTAATCTTATTATATAACGTTTTATCAACGTGAATTTTATTGATAATTTAATCGTCATGATACAACGTTTATGAGATGTCACTAATTAAACATATACTCACTCATGGTTATAAAAAAGTTAATATACATGAGATAATCAACGTAATTTATAGTGGTGAGTTAAATGTTTTACAAATACGTTGAATCAACGTTTTAAAAAACCTAGAAGTTGGAATTTAAAAAAAAATCACGTTGAATTAACTTTAAAATATAAACGTTAAATTCATCTTATTATAAAACGTTTTGTCAACGTCAATTTTATTGATAATTCAATCGTCATGATAAAACGTTTATGAAATGTTACTATTTAAACATATATTCATCTATAGTTATACAGAAGTTTGTATATATGAGATTATTAATGTAATTTATAGGTGTAAGTTAAACGTTTTACAAATACGGTAAATCAACGTTCTAATAAAATTAATAGTTGGAAAAATGTTTTAAATTCACGTTGAAATAACCTTAAAAAGCTACCATTAAATTAATCCCATTATAAAAGGTTTTATCGACGTCAATTTTATTGGTGGTTTAATTGTCATAATCCAACGTTTATGAAATGTCACTAGTTAAACATATACTCACCCATAGTTATAATAAAGTTCATATACATGAGATTATCAACGTAATTTATAGGTGGAAGTAAAACGTCTTACAAATACAGTAACTCAACGTTCTAATAAAATTAGTAGTTGGAAAAAGTGTTTTAAATTCACGTTGAAATAATGTTAAAAAGCTACCGTTAAATTAATCCCATTATAAAAGGTTTTATGGACGTCAATTTTATTGGTGGTTTAATTGTGATAATACAACGTTTATGAAATGTCACTATACTCACGTATAGTTATAAAAAAGTTCATATACATGAGATTATCAACATAATTTATAGTGGTAAGTAAAATGTCTTACAAATACGTTGAATCAACGTTTTCAAAAAAACCACAGAAGTTGAAATTTAAAAAAAATTCACGTTGAATTAACTTTAAAAAATAAACGTTAAATTCATCTTATTATGAAACGTTTTATCAACGTCAATTTTATTGGTAATTTAAACGACATGATACAACGTTTAATAAATGTTACTATTTAAACACATATTCACCTATAGTTATAAAAAAGTTTATATGCATGAGATTATTAACGTAATTTATAGTGGTAACTAAAACGTTTTACAAATACGTTGAATCAACGTTTTAAAAAACCTAGAAGTTGGAATTTAAAAAAAATTCACGTTGAATTAACTTTAAAAAATAAACGTTAAATTCATCTTATTATAGAACGTTTTGTCAACGTCAATTTTATTAATATTTTAATCGTCATAATGCAACGTTTATCAAACGGTATTAATTTAACATATGCTCACGTGTAGTTGTAAAAAGGTTCATATTGTATACGTGAATAACAACATAATTTATTGGAATAAATTAAACGTTTTGCAAGTACGTTGAATCAACGTTCTAACACAACTGACAGCCGAAAAACTATTTTAAATTCACGTTGAATTAACGTTGAAAAATAAACGTTTACTTTGTAACCAAAAACAAACGTTGAAATTTTCAACGTATAACGTTATTTCCACGGTTGTAACGTCATATCAACGTTTAATTAACGTACGTGTGTTTACTGGGTTACGGTCATCAATCAGCTGAATTCATAGCAACATCAGGAGTGTCACAAGGCTATTAGATCCACTATTTTTCAATCTGTTCATTAATGATAGTTGCTGATACTAATATTCCCTTCCTTCTATGCGCAGATGACCCAAAATTGTACAAAACTATTAACACAGAAAATGACGGCATAATTAGATACATACATGGTGGTGGTGTGTTGCTAACAGTTTACTGTTAAATGTTAGCAAATGTAGTTGGCGGTAGCTCGCTTGGACATTTCCGGCAGCTCATAGATATATCCTAAAAGATCTACAACTTATAGAAATTTCCAAAAATTTTCATCATGTTTCGTTGCACAATGGACAAGCATTCTTCGCTAAAAAAATAAATCCATAATTCTAGTCATACTACATTTTCATAATAAATGGAAACGTATTACAATGTATGAATGTCATATGTCACCAGGGTGTCCTAACCAAAAGTAGGCACCCTGAATAACTTTGGAACCTTTTTTTGAAAAATTGGTGAAACAAGTCGACCTTGTTTTCAAGGGGGACATATTTTAATGTAATACTTGTATACCTATCATCATCCCTCTACCCTACACGGCCACCCCCTCAAAAAATTCAAATGGCAAAGGGGATCGATTCTCTACATAACTGTGTATTTTTTTGAACTTATCGATTCATTCTTAAGGAAAATAATTTTATTTTTGATGATTACACACAATGGAAATCGTTTAAAAAATCTAAAATACACGGCACTGGGTATTGGAATTTATAAAAAAACCTAAATTTTTTAGTGCTCTCAAATCAACACGAGTTTTTTCGACAAAAAAACACTTTCATTGTCCGTTTAGTTTTAAAATAATAAAAGACTCATAAGTATTTGATAGTCCTTGAACATTAATTTGTTCACAACCAATTTAAATCGAGATACACTTTACATTTACATTTAGGTCGGCGACCCTTGCCATATGAAAAAATCTTAAAATATATAATGGGATGAAGTATATGTTATGGTACAAAAAATATCATAATAATAATGTGGCCTGGATGATATTTATTGTTCTTGACATAAGTATGGAATAAAATAATGCACATTTCGAACATGCTTTTGCTGTTGAATATAAACGTGGAACGCACTAATATAATAATGGAACCATCAAAAATTTGGCTTTGGACGATCAATTTGGCTGCTAAAAGATCAAAGGAAAATTACCGGCTGTCACTTCAGGTCTTGTCGTCTGTGGTTGCACTTTCGATAAGTTGATTTTTTATTACTGAATCAAAAATGATTTTTTTTTAGAAACTGTAAAAGTTGTTTTGACAAATTATGCAGTAAAAGGGATAAGTCTGCTGCCGAAATACCACAATATGAACTTGACTACAAGCTTTCGCCGACAGACAGATATATATTAATAAATCGTTTCTGTGATATGGGTAAAATTAATATGTAGTTTTTTTTTTATTAAACTATTTGTTATCATCTATCGAATTTCATTAATTGTAATTATTTTCAGTTATTGAATATGGTCTTCTGACATTTTTTGTAGCCGCGTTTCCTCTAGCTCCTATGTGTGCCCTATTAAACAACATTTTGGACTCTCGTTTACATGCTCGTGAGTTAGTTATGCTCTATAGGAGACCCATTCCTAAAAGAATAGGTGGAATAGGAGCTTGGAATGGAGTAATATTGGGTGTCACCTACTTCAGTGCAGCGACAAATGTAAGACCAGTGATGAAATATGAGGGCTTCTTGTATTTTGCAAAACCCAGTACATGGTTTTTGAAATGTACATAATTAAAATATGATGACCACTACATGTCATTTATTCTGATATTAAATTATTACTTAATACACAAAGACTGAATTATATACAATAGCTCCCTAGACGCATTCATTTATTGCGCCCCATTATAAGTAATTTTTTCTGTCATTTATTTAAACAAAACAATTTGATTTAACGGGTACGGCCGCATAAAGAATGCAAGGTGGAAGAATGCAAATGGTGGAAGGATGCAAATCGTGGACACGTGCTTCTAACTTATTGGTCGTCATCAGCACGGTGTAGCTAAGTTAAAAAGATGGACATAACATAGAGAAAAGACATTAAGGAAAACCACTGACAGGAAGCCAGTCGCACCTCTGTGGTAACACAGTTTTGTTTACCAAAATTTTATTAAACTAAATTGTAAATTGATTACTTTTACATATGGGCGTGTTACTCCGCTTAATAAAATTCTGGCAACACCCGAAAACGAGGCTGCGACTGGTGCAAGATTTATCTTAACAGACCAAATCAGTGCCTCAATAAGTTCCGGCAAACGAAAGTTAGCTGTATTGAAAATCAAATATGTCATGTATAATTATTTTCTCTCTATATTAACAACGAACCTCACCTATGACAATTTATTTAGATAAGGCAGAGAATATGGAACAAAAATCTTAATTGAGTAAATATTATTCTAGGCATCCGTTATAGCATTTACGAGCGATTTTGTACCACGACGAATATATGAAATCCATACCAACTATTACTTAAAGGGATACGTTAATTCTACGCTTTCTGGTAAGTAATTAATTAAATATTTTCTGTCTAGGGAATCGATACAGTAATGTTTCGTTTTTTGATCAATTAAAGCGTATTACTTTATACTTTATTGATACAAGAAATCAAGAAAAAAATACACCTGTGTATATACTGTCCGACATTTAAATTGCAACATCTAGCAATACATATAGAACTGTGTGTTCCAGAAAAACTATTGTGATAACATTTTGATTCTGACCGACTCATTTCTAGGATATTTAAAAAAAAATAATCTTTTATAATATTCAGTCATTGATAATTTCGGTGTAGTGGACGTCGCCGGATACAGGCAGAGTACATATTGTATGTAAGCTGATGTTTCTAGGCTTTAGCTAAATTCGGCTCTGAGTGCAGTTCACGACGTATGCTAATGTCTCGGCGTGCTCGACAGGTGTACGAATTAAACCATATAATATTTTACCAGGCGTGGTCACAAATATATAAAGGAATCCGCTATAAATTCCATAGCAAAATTTTTAAATCCGCTGAACAATAAATAGGTGTATCTAATTTTTTTAGAACGATAATACAAGAAACGATATTTTATTTTAGAGTTTGCTACAGCGGATTCAATTGATATGAGAAATTATACATCCACACCTGACATCTGTTATTATAGATCTAAGCGTCACCCTCCAGATCATCCAGAGAAGTACCAGTTTACTAGGGATTATTGGTTAGATCTCACATGGCGATTAATTTGCATTTTAATTTTTGAGGTACAAATTTGAACTATAATTTCTGCAAAAAAAAATCACAGAATTTTACATTTTAGCATATAATACTGTTGTGCGATGGAATTTTTTCGTACGTAATAGCAGATGTGCCTCAATCCGTCAAAGAACAGCAACAAATAGACGCACAACTTGCGAAAGAAGCCAGACTAAAATTTCAAGGCGATCATCGAATGAAGCAGCCGAAAAAAGGTGTAGAAACAGGACCCGTAGGCGAATCTTTGCACAAACGAAAATGATTAAATAATATAAAAACATGTTTATAACTGTTCAGATATCATAAACTAAATGTTAGATGATAAAATAAATCAATAAGTTTTACATTATCAGAGTTACACTGTAATCTTTCGACCATTTAACTTGTTAGAGTGGCAAAAAATTTTTCTGCCGCGTCTTTATATTGTTGGCTTTGAAAATAGCCTCGGATGACAGGAGCCAATCACGACTGTTGCTCTTTATCCTTAGGGTCGGTACTTTCAGTCTCGGTTAACACAAATTGGATGATAACATGCATGGAAACCATTGTTGTAACAATGCGAGGGAGACAGTATCAATTGATTAGCGTTAACTGACTGAAAAAATAAACTGTGATTACCATTGGTATGCTGTGTCTATTTTTTTATTGATGGTCTTAAGCCTTTACCCCTGGACATCGCTATATAAATCTAGACAAAGCATAGTAAGACATTGGCTACGTCGTACCACTAGCCCGCAATGTGAACGGTAGAGTGATTCGAAAAATCTCCGTACTTAACTAATGAAACCTGTAAAATGCGCCATGAAATCACCACATAGCATGTGGGACGCAGGACTCGACCAAATTCTGTTCACACTAAAGCAAATGTTGAATCAGGCAACCGACAAGTAAAGCTTTATTGTGGCAAAACTTCTCCTTACCCGACAGTACCCAGAACGCGGGTGAATATCCCGCGCAAAGGGCAAATAACATTCCGGCGACAGTTATACCCCAACTCCATCAGGCACCCCTACATTTCAATGTGGGTCATGCAGCTGACTGGTGAGAGTTCGGAAGAATTTCGACCAGTCCCTACGACATTACAGCAATACTTGAAGACGAGCCAGCCTAATATTGAAATGCCACACCGACGAACATCGTCTGCTGTCACCTACATACAGTACTTTCAGTCTCGGTTAACACAAATCGGATGATAACATGCATGGAAACCATTGTTGTAACAATGCGAGGGAGACGCTATCAATCCATTATCGTTAACTGACTGAAAGTACCAGCCCTTAGACTCTATCAATGAACTGTGATTACCATTGGTATGCTGTGTCTATTTTTTATTGATAGTCTTAAGGCTTTACCCCTATACATCGCTATATAAACCTAGACAAAGCATAGTAAGACATGGACTACGTCGTTCCACTAGCCCGCAATGCGAACGGTAGAGCGGTTCGAAGAAAAATCTCCGATCTTAGCTAATGAAACCTGTCAAATGCGTCATGAAATCACCGCATAGCATGTGGGACTCAGAACTCGGCCATATTCTGTTCACAATCCAAATAAAATGTAAGCACTGAAGCACATACTGTATTTATAAAGCACATAACCTATATAAATTCTAAAAGGCACGAATTGTTCAATGTTTCGCGGAGAATGACCGTCCGTCCCTGCATGCTTTCTCGTTATTAGGTTTTTACAGCTGGGTCGGTAGTGACCGTTAAATCGTAAAATATTTTAGGAGGGAGTTGCGTAATTATATCAAAATAATTTGAAATCATAATTGATACAGGCGTGTTTCCGTTAATTTCTTATTTTAGTCATGCCAGAACATACTTTACATGAGAATAATGATGTTTTATGTATTAAGTAATACATTATATTTATAATTTAATATGCTGTAGAAAAATAAAGCATGCCCCGCTCTATTCTCAGGAGCATCTCAGCAAAGCTTTGAGATTTTTTATGTATCTCTTAAAGTTGTGGTCTACTATACTACCATAGTCAGCTAAATCTAGTTACCCACGTAGGTAACTGGATTTAGCGACTATGCTACTACGTTGAAAACTGGATGTCGTTAGCCTTGACGTGTTTGAAAATTGTGTCACTTTGACATGATCATACGTTAGACAAGAATAAAATTAAATAACATAAAGGAACATGTGGGTTCCTGTACAATATGGTTGCTTCTTTAAAGACAGAAAACGCACAATTGACTATGTTATAGTACTTAAGGAAGAATCATTAAAGCCATTGGGTACTTATATTAGAAAATTGGAACTTATGGGATTGGAACTCGAAGTAGTTAAAGGAGAAGTAAGATATGTGTAAAATAAGAATTTTGTATACAATTAGAAATAATCACTTTTAGACAGTCGAGAAGAGATTTTTATTAGTTCACATACCACAAAAGGCATTAAAACATTTTGCTAAAGTTTACAATGTTGGTTTTGAAGAACGTAAAGTAAACATTGAAATGGTAAAACCCATATGGTATTCTAGAGTGTACGCAACACCTATTTCTCACATACCACCCAAAGAAAAAGGGTAAATAATCCACTTTTAATTAAGTATAATAAAAACAGATAAATTAATAAAAAAGTAATTGTAAAAAACTGATTTAAGTTGGCACAAAACAAATTTTAAAAAATATCATTTCAGTTTCACAGGGTTGAGGAAAAATACGTTTTACTCAACAATCCTAGCTTGCGATCCAGAGAGAGAAGCAATATCGCTAAGAGACCAGCTAAACCGCTTTACATTGAAACGGCGCGATTTAAACCATTGCGTATCCAAGCTGAAGTGTCAAGCTAGATCCTAGCTTGACACAATCCTACTCATAATCCATGAGTCGGTAGATTTATTATGAATAGAGTTGGCAAGTCGTGCGGCTATTCAGTGGTGCAACAGCAGGTAGATAGATATCAGGCGAGGCAATGACCGGCTGGCGGATAATTCGAAGCGAGCCGTGAGACTAGTCCATTGTTGTATGTCGTAGTGTTTACACGCTAATTTATTCCTCTCCGTTGTACTTTATGTTGTTGTATTGTTGATAATTTTATTTGTTGTATTTTATTATTGATATTAATTTAATAATAAAATATGTCAGACGCGCGCTATGGTAAAAAACAGACATACGCTGACAAAGTGAATAAATTTATCAGTGAATTCCATGATTAATTCTATAATTGTGATGCAATAATTTGTAAGGTGTGCGAGATAGGGATAAATATGATTATATACGTCACGTAAATACTGTGCAGCATAAAACTACTAAAAATTGGGTGCCTTCGAAAACACAGTTTGTCGATTTACTGTTAATAATGATTGCCTGTGATGTTCCGCTGCACATAATTGATAAACAACTATTTCGAGAGTTCTGGAATAAATACAATCCCCAGGTGACGTTACCAAGTCGCGCAACATTGCGTAACTATGTACCAACTGTACGCGAAGACATTGTAAATAAGATCAAATGTGTATTAAAAAATACATGGCTGTAGTGTTGACGAGACGACAGGTTTGATCTGTCAACAAGTCAAGCGTTGATGTTTGTGACCGATGGTGCCGCGACAATGCGTTTGGTAGGCTGTTCTTTTCAAGAATACGGTTGTAGGTTGATACATACTACGTGTAAAGTGCATGCTTTATATTTTGTGGCAAAAACTACTTGACAAAGTTTTCCAGAGGTATATGCATTAATAGCAAGTACAAAAAGTGTGTTCCTTAAATCTCCTAAACGTCTTTGCGCATTTCACAGCCAGTGTCCCGGTATTCCCGAACTACCACAGCTGATTCTTACACGTTGGCGAACATGGTTGAAGGCAGTTTTTTATTATGCTGAATATTTACAACAAATAAAAACTGTGTAACTACAATTGAATTCTGACAAAGCTGCAGCTATTAAGGAGGGCCAGACAAAATCGAAGATATATCCGTTGAAACTGCTTTAAAAAATATTCACAAGAACTATAAAAGACTACATGACGCCATACAAAACTTACAAAACAGTCCGTTGTTGTTAGCGGAGTTACTGCAAGTAGTGGACGAAGTAAATCGAATGCTACACTCTATAGGTGACGCAAAAAATTAGCCCGTCAGGAAAAAGTTCGCCCGTGTGGTAAAGCAAGACATCGGTTTTACAAGATTAAGACAAATTTGTGGTCGTACTAATGGTGCAACCCCAGATCCATTAAGTGCGTTCAAAGATTATTTTAGGTATGACTGTATTACATCAATAGATGTCGAACGGTCGTTCTTAAAATATAAGCATATTTTTCCACCACAGTGAACATCACTCTAGAAGACAACCATAGAAACATACCTGATGCTGCAAAGTTTTTTACAGATTTTCTCCAGTTTGTGATAACCAAGCTAGTTCATTAAGCTAGTTAAGAGGATAAGTTGTACATACAATGTTATAAATTGTAACAGTTTATTGCTTTTGTTACTAGGTAATTTCTTTTATTACGCTTATTATGATACGTACGCCTATGTCCAGCCGTACATTTCTGCCAACTCTATTATGACTAAAGACGGTTGATTGTGCGAATTCCAGCAGCGCACCAGGTTACCGTGAAGATTTGATGTAAGTACAAATATTTACAAGGACCTACCTCTTATTTTTTGTCCATGAATGGCTGTTTGTAGTTGACAGCATATACCTGCAACACTACGATAACGCTTATAGAGTATCCTCTGGTACCCTTTAAGGTCACGCAGTTTTCGAATATTCGGATTTTTACTTAACACGTCTTGAAATTTCATGGAAACACGAACACCAGCATTATCTGTTGACGTATGTAATGCCAAGTTTATTTTGTCTACTATTTCCAAAGATTGAGATAACTACTTTGCAACTTTTCGATAGTGACTGTTAATAATGTACTAAATTTTTATTTATAGTGTATTTTTTTTCCGAATGAACAAAAATGTTCTTTCTATAATACCCATTGTATAATACCACATACGCTTTTGAAAATTAAGTCGAAATAAACACCTACTACTGCTATCTCAGTTTACTATTTTGCATATGACACATTCGCGATATGTCGCCTACAGTTATGTGCATTACACTCATTCAAATGGTGCTGATACACAACAGTAGGTATCACTGGGTGCGTTTGGCGAACATAACCGTTGGGAGGTTGACCGGCAGCAGTTCGCTAAACGAGACGGTTGACTATGCGCTAACTGAAAGCTGCTACTCGACGTAGTCATCGACAAATTTTTACGTAGTACATTTATGAAGGGCCGCTTAAAGTCATAAAAATGCTTTCGGCACATGGTTGGGAACACCGTACGCTCGTCGCGTAGGCGGTGACATTCGTCACCGACGTATCGTCTGTTTTAATACATTCATAATGAGTGAAGCAAACGACGATTCGTCTGCAGAATCGGCGGCCGACTCGGCACAAAACGCCTTGTCTGTTTTCAGCCTAACCAACACAGATTGTGAAATGTTATGCCTTCGATCATTGGTCGAAGAGTTATGCTTGACAGGTTGTTTCCCCGCTTTCTTCCAGACCGTTCGGCGAAACTACAACTGTTAACAGTAATAATAACTAAACGGGTTGGGCGCTAATTCTCAGCATCTTATTCCTCAATAAACAAACTATATGCTGGGAGAAAGTGAATTTATGTAATGTAATGTGTTTACGTAAATGAGCAAAACCGCGAGTTTGTGTGAGATTGCGCGGAAGGGACTCTCGAGGTCGCTATATCTGAGACTGGCACATTCGACTGTTTTTAATTATGACCTCCTTCCTATCAGCGCCGATAGGATTAAGCCATGCAATTTACAAACATTATGTTTAATAATTTTTTTGTTGGAAGTGTTAACAACTAATTACGAGACATGTAGCACGTTCGAAGTGATTTTTTTTCAAGTTCATATGTAAATTATCCCCATGTTTAGCACAATCGGTCCTTATTAGAAATTTATAAGAAAATAAATATCTACAAACACTTCAGAAATTCACGAATTAATATAATATGCAGTGTTCTCGATGGCCTCAACATTGAACTTTGAGGTGGTTTATTATTTTACTATGTAAATGAATTTCCTATTAATGTTGTTGTGCACCGATGCAATTTTTAGCGAATTTACTACTGCTGAAAGAATAATTATAGTACATAAATTATTAGAAAATGCTAATTTTGGTGACGACATAAGTGAAAAAGGGATATCACAGCTAATTAGAGTACGTTTGGTTGAGACCGCATACCCACTGCATGATGGCCGAGTTGACAATGATCTTTTAGCGTACGACCATGATCGACAGGTAAAAACAATGCGTGGTAAAATAGGATTCACTTTGTCTACAGTGTCAGCTATCTTATATGCTTTATTAATAAAATAGTAATAAATATTATTAAAGTTTATACGAAGTCAATTGAAATTGGTCGTTGTTAAGGACTGTGCGCACTTAACTTGATATTTTGTCCTATGTATTTAACAATGGTATCGAGAATCGAAAGGTATTTGAAATTGTGCAGGTGAGTCCGAGACTGGCAATGTAATCAGCCTGAATAAACCATCTACGACTTCACGTGTTTTAAAGATAATAAAACAGACAGGCCCACTAGTATAAAAAAAAACTCATTAAATCGTTTCTCCGCCAATACGGAAACTTGTGAGATGTGTCGGCATTGGCTATGTTTTGAGGACGATGGGCGACGATTGGCTGGGATCAGGATATTCGTCAGTCCGGTTGGTCGGTGGGTGTTTGAGTTTATATCAGTCAGTAGTCAACGTGGACTCAGATGTTACCTATTTATTTATTACATTTGTCCAGTGCAGTGCAGAAATACCTATTATAATATTAAGGTGGTTCAGTTTATACTTAGTGTTCATATTGGTAAATATTTATTACTACATAAAAGGTATTTAAGATATTGTATTAGGTATTTACTAATTTACCGTGGCTTTCTGGAGACCATTTGAAACAGAAGATAATATAATAACGCCCGAAAATCCCGAAATAGTTGAGCCTGTTATTGTCGAGGAAGATGAAATAAATTTAGAGTTTCAAAATAAAGATTTACACGTACAAAGTCAACGCATTATTTTAAATATATATGAACGTTTAAAAAGCGAAAATCGTAAAAAATGTGAGAAAGAAATAATAGAACGTATTAACGAATTAACTAAAATATCAAAATCAACAATTTATCGTGTAATTAAAAAAGGAGATGTTATAGATCACGGTACAAATAGGAAACGGAAAAATATGAAATTAAAAAATATTGATGATGCTACCAAAGATGTAATACGGCGTATAATTTATAATATGTATGAAAAAAATATAGTTCCTACGTTAAAAATGATTCGAGAAAAATTAAGCGATTATCCTGATTATAATTATAGTTCTTTAGATACACTACGAAATGTTTTATTAGAATTCGGATTTAAACATAAAAAACTTGACAGTCGTATGGTAATTATGGAATCGCGACGTATAGTAGCACTTCGGGTAGATTATTTGGAAAAAATCAGAGAATATCGTAAACTAAACAGGCATATAGTGTATCTAGATGCGCCGATTATAATTCAACCTGTAATGATTCCTCTTCAGAAAGTGAAGATTCGGACGAGTCAACTTTTAGCCTTTAACTTTTTTTAAAATACATATATTTTCAGAACAAAATATTTAGATATTATATTAGGTATGAAGTTTACTTTTTTATTGTTACATTTTTTGGAATATGTTTTATTTAGTTGACAAGAAATTTTAATTTAAGTTACTTTATTCTAGAGACATATTTTAATTTTGTTTTTATTTATGTTTTATCTAAACAAATATTTATTTTTGTGGTACTAATTCTTTGCTTTGGTTAAGAAACTTACATTTTTATTTTTATTTTAGAAGAAACTTTAATTTTATTTTTTACTATATAACATCCTTGCCCCTCGCTAATCGAACCTGTCCCATTTCCTCATCCTGGCAAGGATATGTTCATACCTTCTCGTTGGTCCTTGCTGAGCAATAACATATTTCAATATAGTATGGGTTAACTTTAAAACTAAACCCAATAAATTTAAATATTTAGACTTTATATCTAAAACTGATATATTTCAAAAATATTTTATTTTTTGCAGGCTTTTAGTTTTTATACGATTTCAATTAACTTCGTACAAACTTTAACACGAATCTGAAAGACCATAATAGCGTCATATTTGTGAGATAGCCAATTTAAATCTTAAAGCCATTAATTACTCTGGCCGACACAATTTTTGTAACATAGTTCACACTACTGGTTTTATATTTAATATATTTAATAACATTACTGAAAAAAATATCCAAGAAGTCCTAATATGTACCATTATTGTGTGAACACAATAGACTCTATTATATTGCCAGGTAATAAATTTTATGATGGGTCGGCAATTTTAGAAGGGCAAGTTAAAGTAAGGTGGGATATTTCCAGTGTCAGTCTTGTTTTGACCTTCCAAGTGTCCAATTATGTTTTCGTTTGTTTACATAACTCCGACAAAATGTCCAGTCAAACGCACCAAAGTTGCAAAACCTCATCTGACAAGTTTTGTTACTTTTGTTACATTTGTGGAGAATTCCTTGTGAGCTCACAAGCGAGGCCATTGTCTGAAAATGTGAAAATATCGTATTTTCTATATTTTGCAGTTTTAGTCGGAGATCAAGACAAATAATGAACTCCCTAAGTTTGTTATGTTTGTAGCGTGTCACTAGTGTAATGGATGAAAGGAAAAAAAAGCATGCCTTTTGCGGTTCCAATGGTATGGCGAGAACCCACCAATCATTTCGATGATTGCTATTTTTATGTAACAAGAACTAAGGGATATTTCAAAAAAAGAAAAACAAAAAATCAAATATCCGAATTTGCCATCAACCCTACGACCTGCTGCTCACAATGCATTACCAGTGCCAACTGCACCTTTAGATATATTGTTTTGGAAGGTAATGGAAATAGTCACTGGCGGTTCTTCTATAGGGTCGTTTGATCAATGACCTCCCACATACAAATAAAAAAATTAGAGCTATTCATTTTTCAAGTTTAAAAATATATAATACATATATTTTTAATATTCTTAAAAAATATATTAAAGTTTCTAGTTCATTCTATGCACAATACTATTCAAATATCGAGCCTCTACGTTCATATTCATTACATTATTCATTTATAGAATTTAAAAATCTTGGGTCAATCCACAACTTGTCCTCAAAGCTAGCTACGGACTGAATTTACAACGAATTAAAGTGAAATAGACTTATGCGCGAATCGTCAGAAAGCAAAAGAGACAGAAAACACTGGCGGGGACAATGTCCCTGACACATTTTGCGGAAACGGTAACACACGAAGTAGTAGAGCGGTCTTAATGTTGACTAGGTACGCCTTGGTCGGTAAATTCTGTCGCGTTGTTTTTAATGTTTTTATTTGTGAACATTTTATTAGTAAATCTCTACTTGTCGTGAAATTAAGTGAAACAGTGTTTTTGGTGTTTACTATTAAATATAAGTGTTGTACAAAATATATTAAAACTGAAAGATGGACATAAGTTGGGTTATGAAGACCGAGTGAAATTCAAAGGTGGTGGCCATCCAAAACCTAATATGACGATAAAGCAAATATCTCTTGATAAGAAAAAAGAAGTTAATAGGTATTTTCGAAATTCAATGTACGATTTATCCGAGTGGATTTGCGGATGCGAGGTAAAAAATGCATTTTTTTGTTTCCCATGCCTGTTATTTGGTGATGATCCTGATCCTGATTCTATATGGTCCAAAATAGGTGTAACTGACTTGAAACATTTAAAAATAAAAGTACAGAAACATTCGCTCGCATCAAGTCATATGAATAACTGTTGTAGTCTAGCAACACTTGGTACAGTTGATATTAGAATGCAGTTCGACAGTGCCTATAGAAAAAGTTTAAAAGCTTACAACGAAAACGTTTCTAAAAATAAATATATTTTAAATAAAATAATAGATAGTTCCAATAAAGTACAAGTAGTTTTTGTGTTTAGATACATTTTAGACGATGTTATATGTAAGAGATTTTGGAAATTTATTCAGCCTCAAGGAACGACATCGCAGCATTTGACAGTTGTAATTTTAAAAGAGTTAGAATGTCTGAAAATTAATGAAAGTCCTGAAAAATTGATAGCACAAAGTTACGATGGAGCATCAGTAATGAGTGGTGCTTTTGAAGGTGTACAAGCCAAAATTAAAAAAGTTTATCCTTCAGCAAATTTTATTCATTGTTACGCTCATCAACTAAATTTAATTTTACAAAAAGCATCAAGTCAGGATAAAAGCATAAACATTTTTTTTGCTAATTTACATAGCTTTTCTTCATTCTTTGGAAACTCGCCAAAAAGAAGAGCCGTGTCAGATAATGTTGTTGAGGTGAGATTACCTAAAGCGGCTCCAACACGATGGAATTTTAATACAAAGTGCATAGAGACTGTTTATACCTATCGAACAGAATTATTAGATTGTTTAGAAAAAATCATCGATAATGAATCAGAAAACAACAATTTAAACCAAGCTATTGGTTTAAAAAACTACTTACAAAATGAACATTTTCTTTACTGGTTAAATTTTTTTCATTTAGTTATGCCTCATTGTGATATATTGTTCGATCAATTACAAAAATGTAATATCGATGTCATAACAGTAAATAAGTGTATTGGCGTTTTTAATAGTAAAATTGAAGACATCAGAAATAAAATTTTGAATAACTATTTGGAGGAGACATCCATGCAGTCTGCCCAGAGATGTAAAACGGAAGAATCAAAAAAGGAGAATTTCATTAGGAGTTTGTGATATAATTACATCTGAGATCAAAAACAGGTTTGGCTTCAGTAATCATTTAGCAGTATCTCAGTTATTTCACGCAGATCGATTTAAAAATTATAAAAAAAACTTTCCTCAAGATATGTTTAAATTAGTTAAAACGGAGTATCCAGTCATAAATCATTTGAAACTTAAAACTGAATTAGAAGCATTATATAGCCGAGAAGATTTTTCCAATAGTGAAGGTGCAGTTGCTTTGTTACAGCTTTTTATTAACAATAATTTGTGCAATACTTTTTCTGAAAGTGTCAAACTGTTAAAAATCTTGTGTACTCTCCCTATGACTACCGTCGAAAGTGAACGTTGTATTTCCACCTTAAAAAAGAATAAAGACATTTTTAAAAAATACCATGGGTCAGGAAAGGTTATCTTCTTTAGCCATGCTTACCATAGAAAGGGCATTAATAAAGAAGATAAAAGACTTTAATGCAAAAGTAATTGACCACTTTGCATCTCAAAAAGACCGGAGGATCGACTTGGAATTTAAATCGCTTTAAAAGGTAGGTAATACAGTAAACTTTTCTAATTGACCTCCCTATCTCTTGACCCACGAACCGCCACTGTTAGTAATATTAACAATAATGTTATTCCTGCCCATAAAGTTTTATTAATATAACAAAAAAAAACGTTACATGTTACGACTTTTTGCTTGTCATTTATGTAATCAGGAGGCGTAATTCCAGTGGGATATGCTATTCAGGTATATGTTACAAAAAAATATATTTTTTTGTCCACCATTGTATTAGATAGGATCATTAATAGAATTACCAAACAGAAGCTATTAATGTGTATGTTTTTTTCAGAAAATACCTAAATGCTGCTCTGCCATTGGGCAGATCGTTTTTATAAATTTTCTTTGCTTAGTTCTAAAAGTTTTGTATTTAGATTGACTATCTGACAAAAACATGTTAATGTTCATAACCAAAATCGTAATAACTTCCTTATGTTTTTCAGTTGCTGTTCCACCATTGGTCAAATTTTGGTGTTTGGTACAAAGAAATGCCTCTTGACATGATTCAGAAATATTTCGGATGTGAAATAGCCTTTTATTTTGCGTGGCTCGAGTTTTTCAATCATATGTTATTATCTGCTGCCCTACTTGGAGGTTTCGTGGTTATCTTAAATATAATACTTGTAATGTCTTTTCCCATTAATCAAATGTAAGTTTTATAAGGTAAAAACAGATGTTTCCAGTGCGCAAAATTTAAAGAAAAAATCAGAAATTTGATAATGGTGCACAGATGTTGGAAACTTTTTTAAAATGATAATTAATTGTTGAACACCAATGTGATGTTGTGGTTACTGTCAACTTTCGATGACACGTTTCAATTTCTTATAAAGTTCCATTAATTAGTAAGCCTGGCCAAGCGACGGTAGATTCAGGGTCGGGCGCAATACCAATGCCATCGCGCGCTTGTTTACGATGACGATGACACGACACACTTCAGTTGTTATCTGTCGGTCGATGCATAGAGTACTAATAAATAATAAATAATTTGAGCGTAAAGAGTAGAAAACGACCGTGCGCTAATAAAGTGAATAAATTTATCGGTGAATTTCCGGATTTATTCTATGATGGATGTAAAATAATTTGTAAAATTTGTGATCAAGACTTAATGTGCTGGAATAAATACGCCTGCAAAATTCATGTCAATAGTAACCGGTATAAAAATTTAAAAAAATGGCGTGTCTTCTTTGGAACCTCAGTTTATGTTTGATTTACTGTTAATGCTGATTGCCTGTGATGTTCCCCTGCTCATATTGGATAAACTAGCATTTCGGGAGTTCTGGAATAAATACAATCCCCAGGTAAATTTACCAAGTCGTTCATCGTTACGTAGATATGTACCAAGTGTTCGTGATGACATTGTAAATAGGATTAAATGTGCATTAAAAAATACAGGGCTGTGGTTATGTGTTGACGAGACGACAGATGGTAAATAAATTCTATTTTAAATGTTATAGTACGTGTACTCGACCCTGTTAAACCAACATTTCCACTTTTACTAGCTAGCAAAAGACTAACTGCGTGTACTGGTGAAACAATTACGCGGGTGGTGTTGGAGACTTCCGAAAAATTTGACTGTCAACAAGTCAAGTGTTGATGTTTGTAACCGACGGTGCTGCGACAATGCGTTTGGTGGGCCGTTTTCTTCAAAGAGACGATTGTAGGTTTTTACATGTTACGTGTAAAGTGCATGCGCTCCATCTTGTAGCAGAAACGATTCGAAAATGTTTTCCAGAGGTAGATGCATTAATAGCAAATACATAAAAAGTATTTCTCAAATCTCCTGTGTCCTGGCATTCCGGAACCACCAGGGCCAATTCTTACACGTTGGTGAACGTGGTTGAAGGCAGCTTTTTATTATGCTGAATATTTTCAACAAATAAAAGCTGTGATACTACAGTTCAACCCTAACGAGGCTGCAGCTATTAAGGAAAGCCAGGCAAGCTTTCAAGATGTTTCCCTTGAAACAGATTTAAAAACTATTTATAACAATTATAGAGGACTACACGATGCAATAGAAAAATTGCAAAATACTTCGTTGTCGTTAGTGGAATCGCTGCAAATAGTGGACGACGTAAATACACAGCTACAGACTATAAATGACGCAAAAAATAAGCCCGTTATTGAAAAATTCGAGAGTGTATTACGGAAAGATCCTGATTTTACCAAATTAAGACAAATTTGTGATGGTGCATCTACAGCTGCGTTAAGTGAATTCACATAGTGTTTTACTTATGCCTGTATTACTTCCGTAGATGTCAAACGGTCTTCTTCAAGATACAAACATATTTTTTCACCACTGCGAACATCGCTTACTGAGACAACTGTAGAAACATATCTGATGCTACACAATTATGATAGAAGTGCTCCAGTTTGTGATAACGACAACCAAGCTACTTCATAAATCTGCTTAAGAAGGCGAGTTTTGTACATATTTTTAAGTGTACCAGTATTAATAAAATTTATTTATTTATTATTAGTTATCACTTAGATATACAATGTACATGTGTGAACGTCATTTAACAGTTTAATAATAATGTGCAGCACTAAGCTTACAAAATATAAGGAAATACATAAAAAATAATTTAAAGCGAACGAAATAGTACAAAAACATACATCATAATATATAAAATATTTTTGTTTTTGTTGTTGTACTTATTTAAGTATTATGATATGATGCATACCCAGTACGTCTCTGTAGGATTAATGACCTTGGCCAGGCTTATTAATTAGTAATAATAAAATAAATAAATAAATTGGTTTTCACCAGGGCGGATGGTTTCGATGCGCCACCCTGCATGTAGAAATACATTTAGTAAGTGTCTAGCAGTGAAAAAATGTAATATCATCTTTTAAATGTAGAAGATTAGTACTTCGTTAATGAAAAAGTATAAAATAAATTATCTTTAATTAAACACATATGAATTACCCAAAAACCACTAAACACTAAATTAAATGTAGGTTTTGTACAATCGTAAAATGTCTGTTGTAAATTGAAAACGTCTATAATATGTCGCAGTACAAATAAATACACAAGTAGACATTCGTGTAAGACAGAACCCACACCATCTACATACATCGTAAATGAAGACACGTGTGATTTTGCGACCCCCCATAATCAACAGTTTGCAATTGCATTTTGAGAGAGTCTTAGGCGTTGTATAAAATTTTGTATAATTTACAAAAACATGTATTCCAGAAGCGAAATTTGTAACGAGCATAATATGTGGATGTGTCCTACGTGTAAATTCGGAACATACTGCACATTTGAACGACTCTCACATTACTGTTCTCTTGCTAAATATAACTACATATTTGACAATTACTTAACCATAGCCTTCGCTGTTTTTATGTCGTTTTGGGGTAAGATATACCAATTGATTTTATGAAGTCTTGTCATTAACGAACACATGTTTCAGCAACTTTATTTATAAACTGGTGGAGAAGGAAAGAGAATAAATTGAAATTAAGGTGGGATGTACGACATCAAAATCCTACACTAAATGCCAGGTAAACAGATTACTTCAAAAGGAAATAATTTTGCATAATGAACAATTACTTTTAATAGATCCAATTTTCATAATACCTTATTGACACAAGGATCCACTAATAAAAAATAAAATAACAAACCATTATTTACAAATAGTAATAAATACTAAAGTTATATTTAAAAGGTACAAAAGTCGTAATTCTCGCACTGTATTTAATTAAAAATTGAATAAAGTAGCTACACACATTGCTATTACTTTCGTAATAGACTATACACTGATTTATAAAATTGCATCATTGCACACAAGGCAAAACACTTAGCAGATTTCAGTATCGCTAATGCTGTGGTGGAGAGTATTGCTCGTTCATGTAGAGAAATCTTTCCGTATTAACGTATTTACTAAAATTATCTGAATGTGTCACAATTTCAGTGTTTGTACCGAGACGTCACAGATAGTAAAACACTAAAATATCAGAACGCACACATTCAAATATTTATTCTAAAAAAATAAATCTCATAAATAATGAAAAATAATACCGCATTTTTGAGCATCTAATTTGAATTATTTATTTACGTATTATTTTATTTTTTTTAAGTTGGTGTTATTTGTTATTATTTATGAGAATAACCTAATGTTATTAAATATGATTTGAAGGAAACAACTACTCAGCGGGCAAATACCCCGACCTGCATTGAATTACACCTTCAAATCATGATAGATCGATAGCCAATATCAATTCAATGCAGGTCGGGGTATTTGCCCGCTGAGTAGTTGTTTCCTTCAAATCATATTTAATATATATATATATATATATATATATATATATATATATATATATATATATATATATATATATATATATATATATATATATATATAAAGTACTTTTCAGACAAGAGTACATTGATTCCACAAAAAGAGAAAGGCTTAATCCCATAACTGGGGAGTTAGAGCCGTTTGTCCCAAGATACATCACTTATTTGCGAATGACATTAACAATATTTGTCTGTCTCTTTATGGTAAGTGAAATCATGACAAATTTTAACAATAGTAATTAATTAGGGATCGGGAGGCAGCGATAAATTCCAGAGACGACTTTTACGTAGATATATTATATTGTAAACACCTAATGAAAAATCTGAGATTTTATTTGCTTCGTATTTATGCATTTCTAGAAAGAAATATTAAAATAATTATTGGGTATTACATAAGCATCTTTTCAAAACTAACATGGTAACAATAATAAATACCTATAGTTTTTTATGTCATTCTTATCTGAATGCGCTTGTACAAAAGTTCTAGGTAGATAATAAATCAAACACAATACTTCCAATACATTTTATCGCAGAAACTATTAAAACAACTACTCAATCTAGAAGCAAGAATTTCATTAAATTCAATAACAATATTCTTAGTATTACAAGTAAAAAAATAATGAAATTAAAAAATATTGACTCGCCAAAAAAACAAATTTTTTTCCCTTAAGAGACGAATCCCTCCTGTTACAATACAACAACAAAACCCACTCGTCTCATATATATCTATAGTTTTCATTACAAAACAAAAAACAGTATGTATTATTCATTATTTTACTATTAATTATTAAATAATTAGTAGTAAAATTATTACCATTACCTATTAGCTCTTTTAGTTCCTTAGTTCTAAATAATAAAAACAAATGATTGAAGGGCCCATAGTGATTTTATTATTTTTGGTAGGTACTTATTTGGTCTTTCATCTTCCTATTACCTTTTCATTTTTTTTTTTTTTTTGTTTCAGAAGCTAGGTTCAATCAGCCACGACTACAGTAATAAAATTTTGTACATGGACAGATAGGCCATGGGCTATATACTTTTGTAGTTTCGATAAATATTTACTATACTACTCTATAATGCAAATTATGTAACTAATGAGGTTAAATTGGAATATTAACGCTGACCGATCTGTACAACCGACTTACGTTCGGAATACTTGTCATATGTCATATCTTTAAGCGCTCATGTTTGTCCCAACAGAATAAAATATATCAGCGTTTTCAGACTAACAGAAAAATATCGGAATATTTTTTATATTGAATACATTTTGTGCATTTATAATGCACCGCGCGCCTATGCTAGAGAACTACGCAAGACTGACGGTCGACAAAGGGTCGCTCTGCGAGCCCAGGTAAACAGTTTTTTATGTGCTCGTATGAATGAACGGATGGTGTATATTTTAATCACTTTTTTACACAGGTCAGTAATACTAAATGCTTAAAATGCAAGATATTGCTTTATATTAAGATAGGCAGAAACATAACATTGTTTAAAGTAGAAATATGAAAATTGTGCAGCAAAAAGTTGGTCCGCTCTAAAGCAGGTAGAATTTAAAATTGTTTCATTTTCTGACATTATTTCTTATGGGTACACAAAATAAAAAGTAACGGACATTTTTAAGACGTTAGGCTTTCTTATAGCTAAATCGAAATTTTTTATTAAATTAGGATGTTCTTATTTCGGCGCAACCACTCATTTTAGTTTCTTATTCAAAACTTTAAAGAAAATATGTCAATTTTATTTTTGTTATTTTGTTTCTGTCCACTGTTAACCAATAAAGGGTACTTCCAGTTATTGTTAATGAATTACGTACATATGTACACTCTGTTGAAATTTTCCACTGATTCCATAAACCTAAAAAGCATTTATCTTAATTCTAATGCTTTGAAATATTTTTTACACCTGGTAATAAATAAGTAACCCACAATGATATATTTATTACGCCTGGAAATAAGCAATTTACAATATACTTGCTACTTTGCCCATTGTAAATCGGGCTCACTAAGTCCAACCCACCCTTGCAAAGTTTAAATGAATGGACTTTAGTAATAATAAGTAATGTAGTCTTTTTTCTTATGGCCCACCCAGTATATCTATTACAACACTGATGCAAAATATACATACATCTACAGGGTACTTCACTTGTAATACCGAAATTTTGAATAGTCGACATCTCGAAGAAATAAAAAAATTGTTTCTCCGAAGTTATAATACGATGATTTGCATTATTTTATCGTCCATGTTCAGAATGAGCATTTTATCAAACCAGGTATTTTTTTATAAAATTAATGCAGCCTAATATATCAACACCTCGTACCAAATATGAAATAAATATCTCACATAGTTTAGGAGAAAAAAAAAAACGAAAGAAAAATAGTTTTTTGTCAACGACCTCTATCTCGAAAATGAAGGCACTGTGGAAAAAAATTATACCATAAAATAACCTTATTTCGTCGAGATTTTCAACTGTTAAAATGTCCGGTATTAAAAGTGAGTATATAATTTAAAACATTTCAAAATAATAAAACAATATCGTTTTAAGATTTTTCTAGTATGCCTTGGAGTGTTTGGATACATACTTTATAAAGTTATCGTTAATGCAGCAATGAAAGCAAGCCATATAACATATTTGAGAGAAAATGCTAAAATTTTATCAATGGTGACTGGTTCTATGCTACTTGTAATTTTTATAAAATTATTTAATATGGTAAGCCATGCAGTTGAACTACTCTTTAATGATATCTGTTTTGATTTTTATTTTAAATAAATATTTCTGCTAAATTATACATTGTATTTTAGTTATATCAAAAATTATCCATTTGGTTAACAAATTTTGAGAATCCAAGAACGCAACATGAGTACGAAAAATCGTTTTTGTACAAGAAATATTTGTTATCTTTTGCAAATAATTATATGGGTTTCTTTTACCTTACCTTTTTAAAGGTAAGTAATAAAAAAAATGTTTCCTTTTCAATTTTGTGAATGTCAACGATTTTTTCTTTTTCCCAACTGCATTACCCAAATTACCAGTACATTCATAGCATGAAAGAAAGTCTCACCTCTGCATACACGTCAATCACACAGGGGAGACCTTCGATCAGTGTTTATGATCGAAGGGGGGAGACTGCCAGCTACTCGTTAGCGAGTGAAGTCGTGCGAATGTTAGCGTGTTGCTACTAATTCAGCGAGTATCGATTTTACATATTACATAGATAGTGAGGTCGCCGGCTCGCTCAATATTTCATATTTGCAGCTGGCTGTGGTCTTTTGGTATATAAGTTTTTGTTTGCTTTTGGGTGCAATGTCTATAAAATTTCAGTAGTGGTGAGATGTATGTGAAACTTCTCATATGGTCCAAATGCTACTATCCGACCGACATCATAGATGTCTCTGTGGCGGAATAGTGATTTGCGAAGCAAGTACCGAGAGCGGCGACCTCTAGCCCAGGTGAACTAAACTACTGTTATTAAATATGATTTGAACGAAACAACCTTCAAATTATGAAAGATCGGTAGCCAATATCATTTGTCAATTCCTAACCAGACATAGACCGGTTTCGAACTTATTAACTACTATCATGATTTGAAGGTATAATCCAATGCAGGTCGGGGTATTTGCCCGCTGAGTAGTTGTTCGTTCAAATCATATTTAATAACAGTAGTTTAGTCCACCTGGGCTAGAGATCGCCGCTCTTGGTACTTGCTTCGCAAGTCGCTATTCCGCCACAGAGACATCTATGATGTCGGTCGGATAGTAGCATTTGGACCATATGAGAAGTTTCACATACCTCTCACCACTACTCAATTTATCTTAGTCAGTATATGACTAGCAGATTGGTCACTATTATTTGTCTGTTCCATAACCTATGGCATACTGAGGAGAACTAATAAGTTCGAAACCGGTCAATGTCTGGTTAGGAATTGACAAATGATATTGGCTACCGATCTATTATGATTTGAAGGTATAATCCAATGCAGGTCGGAGTATTTGTCCGCTGAGTAGTTGTTTTATTCAAATCATATTTAATATAAAATTTCAGCTAGATAATGAATTATTAATTCGAGATTTTTTGACAGTTCGCCATTCTTATTTTTGTGTATTTTCGAATCAGCCCGTCAATCATCTATGGGAAAGCATCAAACTTGTCACCACTTATTTTCAAAATATTCCTGTATACTACAGGATCCTACGAAGACGTAGAAGGGCCACAATAAATTTCATTTTATTTTTTTCTTAAATTCCGACTTTAAAGTCGGAAATTAACAAAATTCCGACTTTAAAGTCGGAATTTAACAAAATTCCGGTTGGAATATAACAAAACTCAATTCTGACTTGTTAAATTCCGACTTTAAACTCGGAATTTTGTTAATTTCCGAGTTTAAAGTCAGAATTTAAGAGAAAATAAAATAAAATTTATTGTGGCCCTTCTACGCCTTCGTAGGATCCTCATCCTTCAACTAATTCATTAAAGTAATAGATGCACCATATTTGTCTCATTTTGATATCTAATATCTTATCCACATTCTCTATCTTCTTCTTCCGCAAGCCTTCCTCTACCCCTGTCTATATTGCCGCTCCAAGCAAGAAATTTTGAATAAGGCATTCATAAAAAAAGTTTATTTACCGGCAACCTTCTTTTATCCCGACTAACCATTCTTACAGTTTGTTTAGTTTAATTTACTAAAGTCCATTTTCATAATTAATTTTAAATCTCACTTTAACTATAAAGTCACTTCAAATACACTGTATTTTAAATTCAAACGACAACATTTAAAAGAACTTTACACTTAAATAAACTTGATTATGAAAACAGAGGTAATAGTCACAGCATTATTTAGAATACTGTGGCAATAGCCTTCCAGCTGAAACGTTGTAAAACGAGTGTCGATGAGAGTATATTGTACTTCTGGATGTATTTTTGCAAATTTTCTTTATTTCTGATCTATCCAACCCAATTGAAATATTGTGCGAAATGGTAAGCAGTAATCATGTTGAAGAGCTGGAAGGAGCGGGCGGTGATGGTCCTACCCAGCCGTCCACAAGGACAAGGCTGCTCAAAAGAGGCGATAACACGGCGAATCCCGAAAAATCGATAACATCAGATAACTATTATTGTGAAAGCTTACATCAACGATTAAAATCACATACATTTTAAAACACACTGTAAAGGGAGGGGATATCATTAAAATGCATACGATAGACATCTATAAAACGTTGTAGAAAGCGTCGTAAAGTCGTTACCTTTTGTAACATCAGTGTCCTATAAGACGTCTTATGTATATCTTTCAGGCATCAAAGGGCGAAATCAGGTGGTCCTTTCTAATTTGTCTGTGCTGTTTGGGTACCAAATGTGTCAGCAAAACATTTGGCACAAGCTACAGATTTTGAATGTTGTTAATACTTTTGAGGTCGGTAACATTTTTATCAATATTTGATATTTTCACAAAAATATGTTCACTATCAAACTATTTACAAAAGTAAAAAATTCATATAAATACTGTCTTCTCCACATTATAACATCGACCTTCAGTCATAAATCGAAAATATAGGCTTAGACGTAATTTTGAATAAATTCAAAAGTATTGAAACAAGAAGAATGTTACTATAATTTTGTTATGTCTTGATGGACTTCAGCCTGTTTTATACTCAATTGTGTTCAAATCTTGCAGTATAAAACTGCAAGATTTTATAGCCGTTGTTTTATTATATTTTGATAATTTCAGTGGCAAAAAATAATAAATTTAATATCATGTATCATTTGGATACACTGAACTGGGCATATGTTTTTCAAAAATTATTCTCTATCTTTGTAGATATATCTATGTAAGCCTAATATATGTCATATGCATCATTGATATATGGCAATAAATAGATTGGTAAAATTAACAACAATGTTATTCCTGCCCATAAAGTTATATTAATGTAACAAGAAAACGTTACTTGTTACGACTCTGATTGTCATTTATGTAATAGCTTTATTTTAGTGGGATATGCTATTCAGGTACATGTTACAAAAAAATATGTATTTGTCCGCCAGTGCTATACGCCTCAAGGAAGAGACTGCGGAGACTTTGCAAATGTATAGTCGTGCCCATTACTTTTTAACTTACCACCAGTAACACGTATGCCCCGTGAAATTTAGTCTACGCTCATGATCGTCAGCGGGATTTGGTAACAACTAGTCCTCGCACCAGACGCTTATTCCAAAAATGCCTTGGTTACCTCCTTTGGTAACTCAAATGGGACTGTTTTGTTAGTGGTGGTACTTGGGCATATTTACAATCCTATTGTTGTGAAATCTCCTCTCATCGTTCCAGAGTATTTTTTTTAGCATTGAAAATGCTTATAGGATCGCAAAGGTTCTCGTATATGGGTATGTTTTCGATGAAAAGTGTAGCGCTATGAGCGACACGACACCGACATGGTTTGGTGAGTTAGTGGGGGACCGAGAGTAGAGCGAATGCATAGTGTATCATAGGCAGGCATGGCATATAATATTATATCAGTCTGAGCACGCATAATGTAAAAGGCAGCGGTTTCGATATTTTGTTGTAAGTTGTGAACGTAAGATACAAGGTGGCAAAGTCTTTTGAAAATGGTAAGTTGCCAACTTGTTGCATTTTACTGTTACTTGTTTATACCTAAATTATATACAGATAATAAATTAGAAGATTTCGATATCGATTTTTATTTAGTATGAAAGATTAATTCTGAGTGGTTTTTACTTGGGTACAATGGATGGATGCGCTCGAGTATGATGCGTAGTAGCTTTTCCTAGAAAAAATAGATACGCAATAAGTATTCCCGAGTATAAGTGTAGCGCAGTAGTTTTCCTAGGGAAAAATGGATGCGCGGTAGGTATTCCCGAATACCATCGATACGCAATAGGTATTTCCGAATACTATGGATGCGCAGTATGTATTCCCGGATACCATAGATGCGCAGTAGGTATTCTCGAATACAATGGATGTGCAGTAGGTATTCCCGAATGCTATGGATGCGCAGTAGGTATTCTCGAGTACAATGGATGCGCAGTAGGTATTCCCATATGCTATGGATGCGCAGTAGATAATTCCGAATACAATGGACACGCAGTAGGTTTTTCCGAGTCCTATGAATGCGCAGTAGATATTCCCGAATACCATAGATGCGCAGTAGGTATTCTCGAATACTATGAATGCACAGTAGCTTTCCTTGGGAATAATATATGAACAGTAGGTTTTTTTCGAGTACTATGGAAGCGCAGTAGGTTTCCCTAGTACCATGGATGCGCAGTAGCTTTCCTTGGGAATAATGGATGCGCAGTGGGTTTAACAAGGTGTAAAATGTATTATTTTCAGATAATGGAGTCTGAAATACATATAATATTATATTTCCGAATACTATGGATGCGCAGTATGTATTCCCGGATACCATAGATGCGCAGTAGGTATTCTCGAATACAATGAATGCGCAGTAGGTATTTGGGATGCTATGGATGCGCAGTAGGTATTCTCGAGTACAATGGATGCGCAGTAGGTATTCCCGAATGCTATGGATGCGCAGTAGGTAAGCAGCAGTGAATATTGATGGAACCATAGTTCATACAGCTTTCAATATTGGAATTAATAGTAAGAAGAGGTTACCTTTGCGAGCTGATCCTTCACAAACTATGCGATGTGACTTTTCAGAAGTTAGGACTGTTATTATTGACCAAGTTAGTATGATGAGTGCTGATATGTTAAATCGAGTTGCTGAACGTTTACGTTGTATTGGTCCAGATCCAACTCAAGTTTTTGGTGGTTTTCACGTTCTTTTGTGGAGATCTAAGACAATTATCACCTGTCAATGCTAAATCTGTGTACATTAGACCATCAAATATGCTACAAGATCGAATGTTGTAGCAAGGTGCAGAATATTATGCCCTTACCGAAGTTGTCAGTCAGATAAAAAATTTTCTCATATATTGACAAAAATTGGGAATGGAGATATGTTGGATGATGATGAGCGTGCATTAATTGAAGGTCGCTTCACCTACTTTATTTTTGGTTACCAATGCGTACGGAGTCTTTATAACCCATTCTGATGATTATATGAGCTGAACCGTTATTCATGATATTAAGGCATTACTGCCAAAACATCGAGTCTCATTATTAGTTCCAACTGCTGATCACTGGTGGAACGAAGATAGTCGTTTATTAATGCGTGGTTTCATTGAACAATTTGTTTATGATTTAAAATTGCTGGCTTCGAATACAGATTTTCGTGCTGCCATTGATCGGTTCAATATACAGGATATTCCAGCAGCTTTGAGCGCTTTACGTATGAAAATTTTAACTGGAACTTAAATTATTGATGGCAAAAGAGTACCGTCCCTCTTTGGTTTCCGCATAATTAATACTCCTACTCAACCGAGTAAAATTAATATATCATTAGATAAAGTAGAGTCCGCTGTGAAAACAAAATGGAAAGAATTAATAAATCCTTCCCATTTACATACGATGCTTTTGGTTTCTGTTAAAGGGTTCAAAATCACTAAAAGTGGATTCTCATTAGACATGGTTTTGAAGTCTATGCTTTTTGATAAAGTACAATTGGTGGCGCCCACAACTCCAGGTTTTACTTCAAAATCATGGGTTTCGAAATTCATTAAAGATAAAGGAAACAAAAATGATTCTGATTCATCTTCAGATGATGATGACAATATAACAGCATCCTCCACTTCGAAATTTGATACCTACCTCTAACCGGTAGATAAAAAATACTTACCTATTACCTATACCTATATATTCTCCCATTATTTTGTATTACATTACTGTTTTATTATGTATGCCGATTCTAATTTTTATTACATTTTTTAATATTCATTCTGGTTATAAAAATCTTCAAATCTTCCAATCCTCCTTTATGACACCTAGCAATATTTTATGACAAGCTTTGTTTTGTAAGGATGGTATTTACTTTCTTTTTTTATGTAGTTGGGAGTAAACTAAATGAAGACGAAAAAGATTTGAAATTTTCAATACTATTTAAAAAAATCTTTTTCGTTTAAAAACAAAAAAAAATGTAAAAATTTAGTACTGTCACAAATTAGTTTTAATTCTTATTCTTTTTATACTCATTTTTAAGGGCCGACTTTTTACTGTGCCGAACCGTTACAAGTACATTCAAATTTTAGAGAGAGACACCTGCCAGCCATTGACCTGTATTTTTAATGTATGTATCCAATTGGGTTTCTTATTGCTGCTGAAAAAATTTGTTGGGAACGTTATGAAACTTCTGATACCGTAAGAATACTATTTTTATGTTTTACACTTATGTCTCGTTGGAAATGCAATGCCCACTAATAACCTGGAAAGTGGATATTGCCAAATTATTGACTACATTTGGATTTCCATATTTTTGGAACGAAATGGTTAATCTTGATGTAGTTTTTGTGATCGTTAGCGAAGTTCATTGACCATCAACCGTCGTAAATAGATTTTTAAATTATGGTTGCTTCTTTTATCTATAGGGTGATTGCAGTAAATTGCACATTCATTATTTTTGCATCAAAATCTTGGCAGATCATTCTCAAGAATATTTTATATAGATAAAACCACGAAGAGGCGAACACGCCCATTATTTTGCGCAATTTAGGTTAGACCGTTGGCAGCGGAGGGGGATCCGCAGTCGATAAGCGGTAGCTCAGTTATTATAAATGAGCCATCTACCAGTCAGAAGCATAATTATACGAATTCATGCAAGACTAATGTAGGCTTCTACATATAAATGGAGAAAAATTGTAGACTTTTATAGATTGTTAAGCAAAATGTACTAAATTGGAGCTGGACATAAAATACACTTATTTACTGTCATAGGTACCTACCAAAAATATACTAAATTTTGTACAATTTTGCTAAAACGGCAGCACTGGTTAGCTGGCTTTGCACTTTATTGTATTCAATTGGTTCGGTAATTTTCGGGTGTATAACACACTGCCAGCCAATATTCAGCGGATAAAAGTAAATTGCGCATACCAATGACCTTGTTGGCCCCTTCGTGGTTTTATGTGTATATAAATACGACCTGAAAGTCAATAATTCTTGTAATTTTTTTCCGCCATAGCGACAAACATTTAATAGAGTGAATTTTTAAAAACCTCTGGTATAACATGAATCAATTTAAAACAAAAATTGTGTCAAAATGACAAATGGATGTCCTAACTGATTTATTTTAATTTTAGAAATTGTAGAACCTGTTTTCAAAAATTACGCAGCAAAAAGGAGGAGTCTGCTGCAGAAATACCACAATATGAAGAAGATTACAAGCTCTTGTCGAAAAGTAGATTTTTTTTAATATTCAATTTTTGCGACATGGGTAAATTTATAACACGCTACTATTTTAAACAAAAAACCTATAGCTTCAACACAACTTTCGGATAGTTACACGCCAACGGAAAATACAGCAAAAGATATCTTATTAGTTACTTCCGGTAAACAAAGTTCCATCATGACAATCCGATTTATTTAGGGTGGGCAAATTTCGATGTTTGTATATGGTTACTCGGTAACTGTAAGAGATACAAAAAAATGGAAGACACAAAATTTCGTTTTTAACTATACCATAGCCAACTATGATTCCCATTTAAAAAAATATAATTTTATGCCATAACTCAAATTGCACCTTTTTTAAATTTACTCGACGCCACTGTATTATACAGAAAAAAGTACTTCGAGAATGTAAAAGTTGTTTTTTCATAACTTTACAAACAACCAAGATATTGATGTGTGTCTAAAAGTCGAGAAATCGAACTTTTGTCTATAACTCGAAAACAAAAGACGATAGCAAATTTTTGTTTTCACTAGTGAAATTGTCTCAGAAAAAGAGATCGAGAATGTGTTTTCCATTTTTTTTGTATCACTTACAGTTACCATGTTATCCTATACAAACTTCGAAATTTGCCCAGCCTGTACCTGGACAAGAATATTGAAAAGGAAAATATGGCAATGGTATGCATATTTTGTAACAAGTTAGGAATATCGCATATTTTGCATGAGCGGAAAGTTCATCACTCGAGCTATAAGGCGAGGAGGACGGTCCACAAGTACAGTATAGCCACTCCAAACGTGTTACAGACTATACTTTTCCTACGACTATAAGATGAGAAACTCCGAATACCGTATTATAGGATGACTATAGTCATATTTTCCTTTTCAATTCCGTACAGTTGTCCAAGTTCACTAGAATGACCACGAATACCTAATTTGTTTTAGTTATTGAATATGGTCTTGTGACATTTTTCGTAGCCGCTTTTCCCCTAGCTCCATTATGTGCCCTGTTGAACAATATTTTGGATGCTCGCATACAAGCTTATCAATTAGTTAGACAATATAGAAGGCCAGTTCCCAAAGTAATGGATGGAATAGGAGCTTGGAATGGAATATTGACAGGAGCCACCTATTTTAGTGCAATGACAAATGTAAGGTTATAATTCGAAAAATTAAGATTAAACAGATTTCTTGCATTTTGCAAAGATATGACTGTGACGCTGACAATTTATTAGTACATTTTAGCTTGTTTAAGAAAAGATATTTTAGTTTCATTGAGAAACATTTCTTAAAGCCATCTAGTGGTATTTAAAGAAAATGTGGTTGACTAACTAGCAAGGTTTGACAGTTTCGGAGCAAAGGATGCCACCGGATATAGCAGCGTTTTACATGACGCTGGTGTACACTAGATACAAGTGTTTAGCCGAGTCTAGCCTGTATAGTTCGCGTCACATTCTCATATGCCGACAATGTTTCGTCGTGCTCCATACGTGTACGAATTAATCCGTAATCAAACTACTTTTGCCGATTATCGCATTCGTATTCGAATGAGCAGTGGCGGTCGGTCCATGAAAGCAAGGGAAGCAGTGCTTCCCCTGGGATTATTAAAAAAAACACATAAATAGAACCTAATTATTATTTATCACATATATTAATCATTAAAATTTACTTTTACCCAATTTCAATAGATACGGCCCTGCTTTTATGCAGCTGAGATAATGTTGCACGCTAAAACCGTAACGATGACGCACTCGATTAATCGAGCCAACACGAACTCGCGCAACTTCGATATATGTAAGCAGAGACAACTGTCTCTGGTAAGTGGGTAACTTATTGAAATGCATCCCATCCCGACTTCATAATCTTGATATCTGAGCTGTATAGCATCGTAATACGTTTTATTTTATAGATTTTAATCTCGATTTTAATATCGATTTTAATATTATACTTAATATTAATCTTCCTAGTATTATTCTCAGCTTTTGTGCTATATTTGTAAAAAACTTTTTTGGTGTTTCTAAACCTGTGGTGCGGCGACAAGTGATTTTTAAAACGTTGAATATTAGTGCGCGTGTACGCAGATTTAGAATTACTTATTAAATTTGGAAGCTGGTTCTAGCACTGTGGAAAATATTATTTGCGTTTGTGTGGTGTGCAATTTGTTGAAAAGGGGATTTTCAACATATTCGTTTCAAGATAAACTGGATATTATTAGAAATGGGAAACCAACACCTGATTTAAAATTCTTAAAAACGAAAGTTAAATCATGCTATAGGAACTTTAATATTGAAGTGTACAGTGCTAATCAGTGAAAATTTGTGTAAATTGTTTTGTTGGCCATGTGTACTGTTCACAAATGAAAAAGGTGTTTGGAATAAAAAT
This sequence comes from Rhamnusium bicolor, assembly GCA_029963845.1. NCBI lineage: Eukaryota > Metazoa > Arthropoda > Insecta > Coleoptera > Cerambycidae > Rhamnusium > Rhamnusium bicolor. Next base: position 3,184,084 of record JANEYF010001596.1, on the reverse strand, counting down.
GGCTTTTCAGATTTAAACAACATTCATAAAGTGACAAAAAGGCATGGTAAGTGTGAAACTCACTTGGGAGCGGTGCTAAAAGAATAAACATTTGGAAAATCACGAATTGAGCATTCATTAGATCAGCAGTTGAAAGAAAGTGTTAAAAGGACTTATTGATATTGTTTGTTTTCTCGGCGAAAATGAACTTAGTTTTAGAGGTCATACTGAATCTCGAAGCGTTGCTAATAGGGGCAATTTTATCAATTTAGTTGATTTATTAGCAAAATACCATACAATTTTAAGTAACCATCTGGAACACTCCACGATATTTCGCGGTACATCAAATCATATTCAAAATGATTTGATTCAGTCGATAAGCAATATTGTTTTAGAAAAGATCAAGCAAGAAATAAAAAAGCTCCTTTTGTTGCAGTTATGTTAGATGAAACAACCGATATTACGAATATTAGTCAGTTGTCAATCGTAGTACGCTACATAAATCCAAATGGGAAATTCCAAGAGCGCTTTTTAGGATTTTTAGACGTAGCAACGCCATGAACGGCCGCAGCTTTATATACTATAGTTTGTCAGATAGTCGATGATCTACAGTGTGGTGCCAAACTTATCGCCCAAAGTTATGATGGGGCCGCTGTAATGGCTGGTGAATTGGGGGGCCTGCAGGCCAATGTAAAAGAGACTTTTCAGAATGCAATATTTGTACATTGTTTTGCGCATCGATTAAATTTAGTTCTAGCTCAATCTGCAGCGTGTCTTAAAGAGTGCAAAGTGTTTTTTTCAAGTATTAGTGGAATGGCTGCCTTTTTTTCAAAATCATCAAAACGGACACGAGAATAAAAGCTTTTTCAAGAAATTTAACCAGTGAAGAGCGGCTTTCAAAATTGTCCCTGTTAACAATAGAAAGTGACTTTGTGAAGATGTCCAAAAATTCAAACTTTTACGACGAAGTTATTTCCGACATCGCAAAAAAGAAGAGGCGGATTAAACTACATTGTAAATAGTTAGGTATGTGCATGTTAACTACTTAACAAACTCTCTATTTCGCTGCGGGTTCAATCCTCGCCACCGGCGCTGGCAATGTCGGTGGATATGGTTGTGTGTCTGCGTTTTTTTCATAAGTGTAACCCTCGCCCGTGCAGCTTCGGCTTTGGAATCGGGGGTTGTCTAATTTTTGTGGTGTTTTTATGTTTTATGTTATTGAGGAGTGGCGGTCCTACAAGTGTACTTTTTTCTAGATATCATAACTTTGCAGCTTTCGATATTTGTTTTAAAATGAGTATACGGAAGCCACGTCCCTTTTCTTAAAATAATTTTTGCCTCGCTTCGCTCGGGGCCTCGCGCTACCCATCACTCTATATCACAAACTGCTTCCCTGTATCAAAACTCACCGCACGCCCCTGCGAATGAGTATTTGTATTTGAGCAACTATTGATATTCTATATTCTGCATTCTAGCTACCGTTTCTTGGTAAACACATTATTGCAGACAAAATAAAAAAAATACTTAACACACTGTTTTTTGTATTAAGTAGAGATTCCAAAAATGCCAAAATTATATATTTTGCATGGGGCCTATTACATCTCGCGGCAGTCGATTCTTTTCCGTTTGTGTATATATTGCATTACAGTTTATTTCAGACTCATTTGCATATAAAAAACGTTGGCTTCTTTGATTCCTTTATCGCCGCCAAGGGAACCAATGTTTTTAATGTTGCAAATAAATTTGAAATAAACAACATACTTTCATTGTATATAAAAGATTTTGTTTGTCAAATCTTAAGTGACCATTCATCCTATGTTTTGCGGGGCAGTTGTATATTTCAAAAGCGTCTTCCTGTAAACTGGAATTTTTTTATATGAAGCTCTAATATGTGTAAATATTTTTTCAGGCATTTGTTATAGCATTTACCAGCAATTTTATAGAAAAAGAGTTATATCAACATAATTACGACTACTATTTGAAAGGATATGTTAATTCTACCCTGTCTGGTAACTATTTATTAATACACATTTTTAAACTTATACAAATTAGGTATATTTGGTAAAAGTTCTGTTAGAAAAATTATGAACTGGGAATTATTTACATGTTTTTACAAAAACGAGATAAGTACAAGACATATCCGTGATTGTTAATATTGGTAAATTTTTTGCATTTTTTATTTTTGGTTTTGTTGAAAGAAATAGTCCTAATTAAGGGCACCTTCACACGAGACACCGAACACCGGACACCAGTGTTCGACACCGGTGGCTCATTCTAGCCCATCGTACAAATAAATGCATGTTTACACACGGACCACACGTATGGGACACTCGGTGTCCGACACGGAAACGGTGTCTCGGCTCCGCCACAATTTAAAACACAGACATTCGCCTTCTCCGCCTTTTTCTTGTTAACAAGAGACCGAGCAAACTTAATGTATCGTTATCTAGTGCATCCATAATAAAACTAAAATCCTTTTGGCACGACTGTAGTACGTCCGAATTCTTCAGCGAACACTGGTGTCGGTGTCCAGTGTCTCGTGGAAAAGATCTCGACCACCGGTGTCGAACACCGGTGTCCGGTGTTCGGTGTCTCGTGTGTAGGTGCCTTAAAGGAATATTATTGCGTCAGTTGTAGTTGTCTTGAACATAGTGTACATACCTTTTTATAATTCAATAATCATAATGGCTACACTGAGGGAAATCGACCAAATAAAATGTTTTGCTAAGATGATCTGCATTAGTATTTTTTTTCTTAAGACTACATTACCATTATCTAAGCATAAGAAAAACTGTTTTGCTAATGAGCTTTTGCAACCTTAAATCTAATCGCTCGTCGAGCGACAAAGTAAACGCTTAGTTACCATGGAAACCATAACAATTTCTACAAAAACGTGTAGCGCAAATTGATGCTCACATTTTGAAATCTGAACTGTCAAATTTGAGGTTATCAATAATTAGTAATTTTTACCAAACATTTTTATAAAAACACCGGTTGTAGAAATAATCCTGTGTGTAATTCGAGCGCAAAGTGACATTGCCGCTCTCGCGAGATAGCTGCGCTCCACTACGCGTCGCGCGTCAAACTTCTCGCTCAGAGCGACAATATATCACTTTGCGCTCTTAATACACAAATAGCTATTAACATTTAGTTATTATATTTCCATGTGAAGATAACACTGACGTAGTTTTCCACAAAATACCAAAAAAACCATAAACTGCACTCGATGCCTGTTTCGCCAACCAATTTGGCATCATCTGGAGATGATTAAAATTAACCTTATGCTAACAATGTAGGTATCCTATTTATACCTAAATTATTGCTATGGTTCAGTCAACCGTGACTTACTAACCAATTGGGCGGACTATATGGGATTGGCACTCTGTCATTATTCATACTATTTTTACACTTTGTAATTTCCAAACTTTCAAATGCATTCAGCTGTTTAGTATTTGTTACATTCTTAATTAATCTTAAATTGCTAATATCTGTTTCATGGTTGTTCTCAAACGTATGTTAGGCAATATTAGACATCTCTTCTACCACAGACCACATAGACTTGGCGTATTGAGTATTTAGTACGGTACCGAGCGTGCCATAAATCGGGGAAGCGACGTGTGGTAAATTAGGTGGGCGGGCGCTCTTTCTGCAGGCCCGCATTTAACCTTTTTATATATAGCTATTAAATTGAATTCTTTTTTAAGTATATTTATGAAGAAAACATAATACAATTATTTTATTTAAATAGTATAAATACATTAAGCAAATGTTTATTGCATTTTATATATTTTTTAAAATAAAACACAATATAAGTTAACAATATTTTTATTGATATTTTCTATTTTGTTCTTGACCGTCGATTTCAAATTACTTGATTTGTATTTCTTGGGATTCGGTCAGTTTGATTAAAAAATAATTTTTTTCCTTCTTACATTTCAGTTTTATTAACCATCATCAGAGACTACAAGTTTTTACAAAAAAAATATTTTATTTTACTTGCATTTATTAAAGTTTATTTTTTTAATTAATAACTAAATTTACATCGTTCTGTTTGCTTCGAGTGTTTTGACGCAACTAAAGTTATGAAGTATGTTACAGTCTATTTGGTGTTTTTTGATTTGTTTATGTTATTTGAGATAAGTCTTAATTTATGTAGGTAAAGATTTTACAAATTTGCTAAGTGTTATGTGAAATTATGGAAAGATGCAAAGAAATTAAAATTATCCCCTTATAATTAATGTAACAAATTGAAGTATGTTTCGTTTAAATTTTCTATCAGTGCGGTTGTTTATTGTGTTGTTATGTCTTTTAATTTGCAGCATTTCATGTACTGACCGAATCCTAAGAAATATAAATCAAAATATTTTTATTAAAAAAAATAACAAAACAATTAACAATAATTTATATTATTCCCCTTTAAATAAAGTTAATTTATTTAAAACTTGCCTTTTTGTGGTTTTTACATTATGAAACATTTTTGTAAAATGATGACCTCTAATTTTAATGTAAGTTTCTGAAATTGCCCTTATAATTTCAATAATATGATTGGTATTATTAGGGAAATTATCCAATTGGTGAATTTCTAAATCATTAAAAATATTTGAATTTTGAAACTTTTTTTAAAACACTACACATAATTTTAATTTTTAGCTTCAAATCTATTTGAATATTTTTTTCCAGTTTTAAAATGTCTTAAATGTTTTTCTGTTTCCTTACATATTTGTATGACATCAGATGGCGGATAAATAAGACCACCGCGGTCTTTTACAAATATTAGTTCATGGAAATTTTCCCTGTTTATTGAAAATAAAGCGTTTATACATTCTTCACATTTTAACGATTTTAAAATTGATTTTACCACAAAGCCACTTATATACACTATAATATATCCGTTGTACTCCGACAACTCCAAAGAAAAATTAAAGTTATATTCAGTTTCAGGCATGTCATTTTCTAATATATCATGGGCTCTAAATTTATTGTAAGTTAAATTTATTTTGTCTATTGCAGAACTACAATTTAAAATAGAAATATTTTCCAAAGGAATGCAATTTCCAGAGAATGTTTCTTTAATTTGCATATGAATTAACAATGTTTTATATGCAGATTTAAATTGGCGGCTAGTTGGATTATTATTCCATCCCCCATGCTGTCTGATATTACAGAAAAAAAGAGAGACTATTTAAAATAAGTTACTTTACACATAAGATTAAATATTCTTCCTAATAAAATATTAACTAAGTATTTTAATTTTTATTATGTAGTAAAATATATATAATAAAATCCGTATGAAAATATTCGAGGTATTTTTTTTAAATCAAATGTATTATAATAACATGCATGAAAATAAATATAATAAAATTCGTATAGGTATAGCTCTTTTAAAAAACAATGGCATTAAAATACCATTTTATACAAATGTCGACTTAGTTTTATGTTTGTAAACCACCGAGTTGTAAACTAAATAATTTGACACAATTTACTACTCCAGTCCTGCAAACATGCTGGAGCGCAGGTACAACATGGCGTAGGCAGATTGCTTAAAATTTAAATTAAATAACAAATAACTCCCTAATTACTACTTACTGAAAAAAGGAAAAATTTTCATTTACACTGGTACCGGTGTCACTTCGGTTAGGACACACTTCAACAACACATTTACCCTTTATTACATACAAATATCTCATAAACAACAGATGTTTACAGCTCGATTGCATAAATCATACTGATCGCCATGCGACTGCTAGGCTCCAGCCAGGCTCCACGGTGGCTTCATGCCTTGGTTCCTTGCAACAAGTCTATGTGGTCTGTGTCTTCTACCATATTTAAGATAGGCCTTATGTTCCTTGATTCCAGTTTGAATTAATCGTCTAGTTTGTCCAACATATTTTTGATTACAGTCCTTACAGCTAATTTCGTAAGGCCCCGACTTTTTTGTGTCAATTTTGTCTTTTAGATTTCCTAAAATTTGTTGTAGTTTATTTCCCGATGAATTCAATGTACCTAGATCTTACTGTTGTCTAAGACACATAAACCGGGAAATTTCTCAAATATGGTAGAACAGATGTTCAATGTTGCCCAACATGCATTTGAGAACAACTATCTAGGTTAAGATTAATTACTATACAGCTGGGTGAATTTGAAAGCTTGGAAATTACAAAGTCTTAGTGTGAACATAGTATGAATAGTGACAGAGAGCCAATCCCATATAGTCTCCCCTATTGGTTAGTGAATCACGGTTTACTAAACCATTGCACAGTGGTTCAAAAACGGTTAATTTTGCCAAAAATAAAAAAAGCAACCTTCCTGAAATCAAACCGAATTATATGGAAATGCTAGTAGGACAAATACAGTACTCAGATATGTAAATATTTAACCTTATAAAAATGTATTTAGTCACGTAAAAGCCTTTAAACAGCGACGATCTTTAACTCTTTCCTGTTGTGCAATTAATGGTAAAATAATCCCTTTCTATTTTGTTGCATTTCTCGGAATTGGGGACGTACAAGTACTTGAATAACAATTCAAAAGAAAGCTGAAGATATGTATTTTAATGTGCTTATGATATTCTGTAAATACGTTAATCCGTTTTCCTGTGTTAAAATTTTAATTATTTGCAGAAATTTATTTTTTTATTTAAATTTCTTATTTGAGTTATAAAAAAATGCCCACATTTATCCACAATTCTTGAGTATTCATTTTAAAGCTTCAAGTATGTTGTTTAAGAGCATATTGTCACATTTTGCTTTTAGCCGCTTTTTCGTTAGAAAAAACTATTTAAAGATAGCAGATACATGGAGCTGATTTTACAAAATGTTATAATGTATTTTCTAAAAAAAAAAAGATTTGTAATGCAAAACGCGTTGTTCGTCAAAAAAAATGTTTGTGAAATTATGAACAATCCGGAACGAAGATTACTTCTCTACGAAGGCGTAGAAGAGGAAAAAAATTTTTTTTGTTACAATTCTGAGTTGTAACTCAGAATTCTAACTTTAAAGTCAGAATTCTGAGTTTGAACTCAGATTCCGACTTTAAACTCAGAATTCTGACTTTGAACTCAGAATTCTGAGTTAGAACTCAGAATTCGGACTTTAAAGTTAGAATTCTGACTTTGAACTCAGAATTCTGACTTTAAGCTCAGAATTCTGACTTTAAGCTCAGAATTCTGACTGAACTCAGAATTATGACAACAACGGACAACAGATATGCATTGTGTTAGTGTCGTCATTGGTAGAATTATGGCCGTTTGCTTTTGTCAAGAATATACGACTGTTCTAATAAAAGCTTCTTGGCCCCAGGTTCACGTTTTCATTGTTATGGTTTACGTGCTTATCTGCTATACATGTAAATTGTAAAATTCGATCAAACAATCGAATTGTTGTGTTTTAGTGAAATAATTTGGGACACCCTATATGTATATTTTTGAGCCTCTAATGGGATAAATCTGATTGGCTGATTAAGCACACCTTGGTTAGTTGAAACTTCTATTTAACCTTCCAGTTAGCGAGATTTTTCAACCTACTAGACTTTCTTTATGAGGTTTATTTGATTGGTTAAACGCAAACAAGTGGGGAGAATCGAGGACTGACGTCGGTCGTTGGCGTAACAACTATTAAGAAGTAAGAAGTCAAACGACAGAGAACTGGTGATCTTAGAAAACATAGTATAATAAATGATATTGTGAGGAACCGTCCGGGGCAAGACGCTATACAACACAGAACCGGATTTAACTGTATGCAATAATTACAATTTGCCATATATCCTACAACGTGTTGCAACGGTAACCAGTGGCGTAACTACAATTTTTGGGCCCCTGTGCAAAAAAATTAAAACCCCTCCCCCTCCCAACAGATGTTCAGATTACAAAAAAAAAGATTAATTACAACGAAGCAATACGCGGCGAAAGCAAAAAGATTCTATTGAAAATGGTCCCCTAACCGTGCGGGCCCCTGTGCACTGCACACCTCTGCACATTAATACTTACGCCACTGACGGTAACACAACTGAGTGTGCTCTGGCGTATTTGACCCTATTACCATGTATGTAAAGATCGCCTTAGTCGCGTGCCACAATCTATCGTTCTCGCTTTAATGTAACCGGTGTAAAAGACGGCAGATGTGATTACCCGCCCTCATTTCCCGTCTTGCCCCGGATGATTCCTCACTATATCCCTTTCTTATACTATACTTAGTATAGTAAAATATAGAGTGGTAACTGGCAATTTTTACTTCCCTCGCCTCACGCGAAGAAAGTATTGTTTTCGTGAAAATTTCAGATGAGGTAGATTACGAACATGAATGAAATGATTTCCATCGGTCTGTCTGTCTGACTTTGAAGTCAGAATTCTGAGTTTAAAGTCAGAATTCTGAGTACAAATTCAAAATTCTGAGTTTAAAGTCAGAATTCTGAGTTCAAACTCAGAATTCTGAGTTTTAAGTCAGAATTCTGAGTTAAAAGTGAGAATTCTGAGTTTAAAGTTAGAATTCTGAGTTCAAAGTCAGAATTCCGAGTTTAAAGTTAGAATTCTGAGTTTAAAGTTAAAATTCTGAGTTCAAAGTCCGAATTCTGACTTTAAAGTTAGAATTCTGAGTTACAACTTAGAGTTGTAACAAAAAAAAAATATTTTCTTGTGGCCCTTCTACGCCTTCGTACTTCTCGAAAAAATTCGCAATATTTGCTTTAAATTCGCATCAAAACAGAAATAATCTGAGGAGGCAAAATTTGAAATTCTTGCATCAAATAAAACATTGTTGAGTAGTGTACTTTAAGAAAACATTAAGAATTGTTTGGAAATATATACATCAACACATCAAGCTCGAGGTCGACAGGAGTCCTGCAACAAAGATCTCAAATTATATAGAAAAATGTTCAGTGTATCCTGAAATGATGGAACTGCATTTGTACACTTTTTTCAGCAATCCTATAGTAATCTTACTAACAATAATGACCACTTAAACATTTTAATAACTATGATTAACTAAATTCACCTGCAATAACTGAAAATAATGTTCTTATTTGTTTAAAAAAATTCAGGCCTAAACTGACAAGCGAACCAGATGGAATTCCAATTTTCTTATTACGTGATGCGTTAATTGCAGAACCCCTTTCTAAACTTTTTTAATTTATCCTTAAAAATGAATACTTCTCTCTCGCAATGAAAATTATCTAAGTTTTTAATAAAGGTGATCGGTCTGAAATTGGTAACTATCGTCCAGTTGTCATAATCTGTAACTGCAAAATGTTTTGAAATGCTATTTTATTTGATCACACATTTTCTCATTGCAAACACTTGATCACAGAAGCTCAACATGGTTTTTTTAAAGGCAACAAACTTATTTTATATAACAGAATTTTTAACTGATGCCAGCCGAAGTGATTTATACTGATTTCTCGAGGCCTTTGACAGAATTGACCATGATATATTATTAAATAAGTTGATTGATTAAGTTTCTAAAGTCTTATTATTTTTCAAATAGGATCCAACATGTATATCGTGGTTGCAATTCTGCCGAAGTATCTGCTACTTCGGGCGTTCCCCAGGGATCGATATTAGGACCTCTTTTATTTTTGTTATATTTATCAATGATATTGTTGATAGTCTAACAGTTTCATGCCTATTATGCTGATGATTTGAAAATTTTTTGCAGAGTTGCAAGTATTGATGACTGTCTCGAACTACAACAAAATTTAATTTTTGTCAAGGATTGGTGCATAAAAAAATAATTTACCTTTAAATATCAAAAAATGTAACGTAGTGTCGTATTCCATCAAAAAATCTTTGATACGTTTCCATTATTCTTTCGATAATAACATACTCTTAAGACCTAACACTTTCTGTGATTTGGGAGTCATTTTTAATAAAAAGTTGTCCTTTAATAGTCACATTACTTATATTATCACAAAAACTTACAAAGCTCTAGGATTTATTATCAGAAGTAGCCGTAACTTTCTCAATGTTGATACATTATATGTTGGGACAAACTATTATTTTCAGAAACGTGCTTGATTACTTAAATACGTACGATGATTCTTCACTAAATTTTAAAGCTGCATATAACAACATATTTGGTTTCATTTTAATTTATATTTTTTCAAATTTAACTTCTTACTTTTTTATTACCGTTAGTTTAATTATTTAATCTTATGTTGACAATTAAATATTGGGACGAGTATAAACGGTGTTTGTTATTTGCGAGTATTGAAATAACGCAGACTTCTGTTATGAGGACTATTTCTAGTAATTTTATTGGCCTTTTCAAGGCCACGGCATGGCGTGCTCATCAGATATCATTTTTAGAGGGGAATTCGGCACCGTGAAAATAAACAAACTATAATAAAGGGCAAGGAAAATAAAGAAAATGTAATAAAGGGCAAGGGAAAATTTTACTAACGAACTAAAAAAATACTTATTTAAAAAAAAAAATAATAAGTTTGTGATTCAAACTCTGGACCTACCGCGTGCTATGCCAGTATCTTCTCTATCGTCTAACGAGTTCCTTGCTGACAAACGATTCCAAAAGGATTTAATACACTTTGACATGTCATGTAACTACGCATGCCCTGCGGCTATGTTAAAGCGGCCAATGAAATTGCCAGAAATAGTCCTCATAACAGAAGTCTGCGTTATTTCAATACTCGCTTGTTATTTAAGGTACCATTGAGTATGTAATACAAGCAGACGCTGACACAACACAGTGAGTGCTTTGACTTGATAATTCAGAACTCAAATGGTACTCTCTCAGTTTGTATTGTTTTTATATTGTTGTAGCCAGTATACTAAATAACTAAACAAACGATAATAAAGGAATAAGAAGTTAATTTTGAGAAAATCTAAGTTAAAATAAAAGCAAATATGTTGTTATATATATGCAGTTTTAAAGTTTAAAAAAGAATCATCTTACTTATTTAAGTAATCAAGCACGTTTCTGAAAATTAACAGTTTGTCCCAACATATAGTTGTTAAGGCTCGTATAGTTGCCTTATTTTTTTCACTTCTTTTTGGTTGGTTCTATGTTATTATACTTTTCCTGATATTTTTTCTCTTTTTTTCTTTGACTTTATTCTATTGTTTCTGTATATACTTATATCTTTTTTTGTATGTTCTTATTCTCTAAATGGGGTTTCCGATCTATTGAATAGTGCAAAATAAATAAAAATAAAATAAATAAATGTTATAATCATCTCCATATAATGCCTACTTGGTTGGCGAAACGCGCGTCGAGTGCAGTATATATTTTTTTGGTCTTTTATGAAAAACTACATCAACATGTCAGTAATAAGTTCCCTTAAATACATATTTTTCCTTGTTGAACACGAATCTGAAGTAGAGAATATGCAGCTGCCTTTACATAGATACTGGATGGAAATTGCTACAAAATGTTGTTTTACTATCGCAAATACTGCATTTTCATATTTTCTGATTGTCCAGTTAATACCAACATGATGTTCACCATATTGAAAAACCACTTTAATGTGTTTCGATTGGTAGAAATAACGAAATCATTGTGGCGGAAGTTTTCTTTGATAACTCGCTCCACAAAATTCGCTGAAATTCGCCATATTGGAGATCTGTTTTGGCATTCCAATTGAAAGTTTAAGGCATTTATTATTAATTTTTGATATTTAAAAAACTAAACGATGCTGTTTAAGAGCGCCCAATTTTTTGCCCATAAATCTTGTAAATATAAATTTATGCAAAAACGACAGAACTTCCTACGAGCGTAATTTTGTATTTGGCTGGAACTGAGGATATTGAAAATTACGTTCTTATGACATGTAATTTTGATTTTAAAATACTTTGTCCACATGGCAATGAAGTTGAAAAATGTAGGAGGTTCTCTCAATTTTGCATCAATTTATATTTACAAGATTTATGGGCAAAAATTGGGTTAGGTGTATGTTGGGTTGCCTGGTGACTCTGGAGGGCTCTTAAATGGCTTTAAGACTTTGTAATAGCAAAGAATAATAATTCTAATTAATATAACATTTCAGTTGTTTACTTTTGTTACAACCATCTTTTAAAAAGGGATGGAAAGCTGTGGATTCCATGCATTTGTGATGTGGACACGTTAAATATTCCTATTCCACGACAAACTGAGGAGTGGATACAATTTTCTGGTTAGAGGTGTCAGGGCTTGATAGCGCACGACATTAGAACTTTGATCAAAAAAATTTGTGAAGAAATTACATTTTTTGACAGTAGAAAATTTAATTTTTTTGACACTTTGTGGTCGAGTATTCTCTGTTTCAGATTCGTAATATACCCTAAGGAAAGAATATTTTTGGAAATACAGTTTTGAATATTTCTGTTAATATTATTATTTCAGTTTTTGCTACAGAGGATTACTCATTCGAGCTTACAAGTAAGGGACACCACAATCCAAAAATTTGTTACTATAAAGCTATGCGTCATCCGCCAAATCATCCAAAGAAGTACGAGTTAACTAGTGACTATTGGGCCGATGTCACATGGAAACTTATTTGTGTTTTAATTTTTGAGGTAAATTATTATTACACTATAATTTCTAAAAAAAGAAAGAGAAATAATAAAACAATTTTAGCATATAATACTGTTGTGCAATGCAATTTTATCTTACATAATACCAGATATACCTGAATCCGTTAAAGAACAGCTATTAATAGACAATAAACTTGTGAAGGAAGCAAGAGGGAAATATTACGGCGACAATTTCAAAAGACAACCGAAAAAGGGGAAGTGTGTTGAAACAGGACCTGTGGGTGGATTTTCGCAGAAAACGAAGACGCATTAACAGTATACACACGCACTTAAAAATGTATAGATTCTAAATGTTGATGTATACAAAATAAATAAATCATAAGTATAACAGTTTCGCAAAGTTTTATTTCAAAATAGTTTAAAACAGTTCTTTTAATAGGCTTGTTATTAACCTAGTATTATCTACATATTATATAATTAATGTATTAAAAAAAATTTTTTCGATAAATATAATTTGCTTCCTTACTTTTTTAATGATGCACCTATTTATTCGCAGGTCAGATATCAAAAATAATTTCCTATCCCCACAGCGGTATCAAATTAAATAAAACACTTTTTTCTTAATTAAATTGTCATATAGATTCTTTCCTGAAACCTTCAAATATAAGTAAGATTTTTTTAAATTAAAGTCATTCATATCTTGAAGAAATTATTAAAGCCGGTCCTGCTCTCTAGTGACGTTTAATAATTAAAGCTGGCCGAGGTCACCTGGCCCACAGAGCCGTCATATGACTCATATCATAATACTTGAATAAGTACAATAAATGGAAATAAATTTTAACAATAATGTTACATTTTATAAAAATTTGTATAAAACTCACCCTTTTAAGCAGATTTATGAAGTAATTTGGCTGTCGTCATCACAAAGTGGGGAAGATCTATAGTATAATAGCAACAGGTATGTTTCTACAGCTGTCTCCGTCAGCGATGTTCGCTTTGGTGAAAAAATATGTTTGTATTTTGAAAATGACCGTTCGACATCTACGGATGTAATACAGGCATAAGTAAAACAATCTGTGAACTCACTTAACGAAGTTGTAGATGCACCATCATAAATTTGTCTTAATTTGCTAAAATCAGGATCTTTCTGTAATACACTCTCGAATTTTTCACTAACGCGATTATTTTTTTGCGTCATTTATAGCCTGTAGCTGTGTATTTACGTCGTCCACTATTTGCAGCGATTCCACTAACGACAACGAACTATTTTGCAATTTTTCTATTGCGTCGTGTAGTCCTCTATAATTGTTATTAATAGTTTTTAAATCTGTTTCAAGGGAAACGTCTTGAAAGCTTGTTTGGCTTTCCCTAATAGTTGCAGCCTCGTTAGGGTTGAACTGTAGTATCACAGCTTTTATTTGTTGAAAATATTCAGCATAATAAAAAGCCGCTTTCAATCACGTTCCCCAACGTGTAAGAATCGGCTCTGGTGGTTCAGGGATACCACGACACTGCCTGTGAAATGCTCGAAGCCGTTTAGGAGATTTGAGAAATACTTTTTTTGTATTTGCTATTAATGCATCTACCTCTGGAAAACATTTTCGAATCGTTTCTGCCACAAGATGTAACGCATGCACTTTACACGTAACATGTAAAAACCTACAATTGTCTCTTTGAAGAGAACGGCCTACCACACGCATTGTCGCGGCACCATCAGTCACAAACATCAATACTTGACTTGTTGAAAGTTCAAATTTTTCGAATGTCTCCAACAACACACGCGTAATTATTTCGCCAGTACACGCAGTTAGTCTTTTACTAGCTAGTAAAAGTGGAAATGTTGGTTTAAGAGGGTCCAGTACACGTACTATAATATTTAAAACAAAATTTTTTTACAATCTGTCGTCTCGTCAATACATAACCAGAGCCGTGTATTTTTTAATCCACATTTAATCCTATTTACAATGTCTTCACGAACAGCTGGAATATATCTATGTACGTAACGATGTATGACTTGGTAAGTTCACCTGAGGATTGTATTTATTCCAAAACTCCCGAAATGGTTGTTTATCCAGTATGTGTAGCGGAATATTACAGTCTACTAACATTAACAATAAATCAAACATAAACTGAGTTGTCAAAGGCATGCAATTTTTTTTATTTTGATGTTGCACGGTATTGATATGACGACGACAATCTGTTTTGTGCCAGCACATTAAGTCTTGATTGCAAACTTTACAAATTATTTTGCATCCGTCATAGAATAAATCCGGAAATTCACCGATAAATTTATTCACTGTGTCCGCGTACGGTCGTTTTTTACCCTTTGGCGCATTTGACATTATGTATAATTTATAGGTACAACCTCACGCATTAAGCTTTCAAATAAGACTGCAGCGTAAATCACTTCTAAATCGGCACGTGTGACGCCAGCGCAAGACCGTGGCTGTACTCCAGCCACCTCGGCCAGCTTTATTAACAATACGTCTCACTATTTTCTTCTGTATATAGGCAACCAAGTATTCACATTCGTGTAAGTGGTATAGTAATAATTTAAAAATTGGTAAATAAAAGATCAAAATGCAAATAACGGTGCATAACCTCAAATAATGAGTTTTAAAACAAGTTTTCCGATTATTAAAAGAATTTTTTCAACTGTTCCTATAAAACCGAAGATATGTATTGTGGGAGCTGGTCCTGCAGGGTTTTATACGGCACAGCATTTAGTAAAGAAATTAGAAAAACCAGAAATAGATATTTATGAAAGACTTCCAGTACCTTTTGGACTAGTAAGGTAAATAGGTATTCCAAAATTTAGTGAAAATTTTTGTAAATTTCCTTGTAGGTTTGGTGTAGCTCCAGATCATCCTGATGTTAAAAATGTTATTCATACTTTCACGAAAACAGCACAAAATCCCAATGTTAGATTTCTTGGTAACATAAATCTAGGCAGTAACGTTACTTTAGAACAGCTGAAAAATGCTTACCATGTAGTTTTACTAGTATGTACAGAAAAACTGACTTTAATGTACCGCTTCCTATATATTTATTTTTATATTTGTAGACGTATGGTGCGGAACAAAGTAAAACATTGAATATACCAGGAGAAAATATTAATAATGTTATAGAAGCTAGAAAAATTGTGGGATGGTATAATGGTATTCCTTGGGATACAGATTTAAATATTGATCTTAGTGGAGAGAAAGTAGCCATATTTGGACAGGGAAACGTGGCCATAGACGTGGCTAGAATATTACTAACACCAATTGATGAATTAAAGGTAGGAGTTTATACAAAGTGTATAATTTACCATAATGTACTATTGGTTTTAAGAAAAATATATACAGTGTATGTGCTCGTGTTGATAGAGTCATTGTCAAGTTAGCTGGGTAACACTCATCTGTCGAATCAAGATGTCACAGGATTCTGCAATTTCTATTTGGTTATCATGGTGTCAAAAAATGGCGCCTCTATTATTAATTTCAGAACTAGAAATTTGGACTTGTAAGTTCTCATTCTAAAGTGTGTCAGCTACGTTGATAGGTGGTGTCAGGTTAGTCAAAATAAGAAGAGGGCAAATTATGCAATTGCCAAAATAGTTCCACATTACTAATAGACAAACAGACAGACTAGTAATTATCCAGCCAACTGAACTATGGTTGAGTCATTATTAAGAGAAACAATATGTATTTTATATTCTCTAACTATTCTTTTTACTTTGTGGTATTTTATTTGTTTAATTTTTTTTGGGAAAATACATCACCGTTCCTCAAAGAATGTTATTAAATGTTACTTCTGGTTTATTTAATATAACCTATTTATTTGAGAAAGTGTTTGGTTTTACATATATTTTTTTTTACAGAAGACCGACATAACACAACATGCATTAGATGCTATATCTACCTCAAAAATAAAAACAATTAGTTTAATAGGTCGCAGAGGTCCTCTACAAGCCGCTTTTACCATTAAAGAACTTAGAGAAATGCTGAAACTTAGGAATTGCAACACAATATGGCAACCGCAAGATTTTATAGGTGTCTCGGAACACCTGCCAACCCTAGTAAGGCCAAGAAAGCGATTAACAGAACTTATGCTAAAATCACTTAAAGAACAAAATGATTCTGCATGTAACAAAGAATTTAAACCAATTTTCCATCGATCGCCATTAAAAATCTTAGGTAAAAGCAAAGTAGAAGAAGTTGTATTAGGTGTTAATGAATTGAAAGGAGATGATATTTTAAATCAAAAATCTTCCTTGACTGATATTAGGGAAAGTATAAAATGTGATTTAGTTGTATCCAGTATAGGTTATAAATCTGTTCAAGCCGATAAAGACATACCATTCGATTCTCATCGTGGTATAGTGAATCATTTTAATAATAAAGTAGATAAAGGTGTGTATGTATCAGGCTGGCTTGGTACGGGACCGACAGGTGTTATACTAACTACTATGGGCAATGCTTTTGCTGTAGCGGATTTAATTTTACAAGATATGAAGGAGGAAAATTTGTTGAATAACAATAAAGGTGGATTTGAAGAAATCATAAAATTGTTGAATAAACAAAATGTACAGGTTGTGAGTTGGCAAGACTGGGAAAAAATTGATCAATTTGAGCAGAGTGAGGGTAAAAAAAATTGGGAAACCGAGGGAGAAGATAGTTGATATTAAAAAGATGCTTGAAATTGCAGCGTCTGAGTCTCCTGTTGCTTTGTCTGATTCGGCCTAAGTTAGAAGAGTGAAGAAAAAGTTATATATACTGTTTGTTATTAACTAACAGATTGCTTTATTCCTAGTAACTAAGTTATGAAGATACATACATTTATATACATAGGTACACATATTCTCAGGTTTCTGTGGTGTATGATGAATTTGTTTTCTCAGTGTACTCCCTCCCAAGTAGCCAATGGGTCCGAGTATAACCGTTGTTAACTAGATTACAGCAGTCAATTGCCATTTGCTCATAACTAATTATTCTAGTATACTATTAATAAATTTCGGGTAATGAAAAAACAAAATAACCAGTTACCGAAAAAAACCTACAGCATCTTTATTTTACATTTACATTTGCACCCCCAAGAATGCTGTGCACACCGCCCCAAAAAACCTCAGCATGCCACTGCTCAGCTACTGTAAAAGATAATGAGATAACCAAGTAAAATTTGGTACATTTAAATGAGATTGTATGTAGAATACGCAGATGCTAACAAAAACATAACTAATATTATCTGTTCTGTGATTCATCAGCTTCATCTATACATATTATTATTGATACAGTATTGCATACATCAGGAAGGATTGCTGGTTTATACGTCTATTGTTATAGTTTGAACAGTTAAACTAACAGTTGTTGCCTCTGGCTCGATTGGCTACTCTTAAATTTATATATTTAAGCTATAACGTTGGCCCTGTGTCGTAGTTAGCAGTACAAATTTATTTGCATATGATATTGTAAACATATATAGTGTATTTTATATATTTTTTATATGTGAATTAGATTAAAATTAAAAAAAAATAAATTGCTGTTTTAATATATATATTAATATGTCTCATGTATAAAATTAAACTTAAACTAAAATATTGATTTATATTATAAAATCGTCCCTCTGAAAAGAAAAAAATATTAATTAAAAATACTTGATAAAAATTTGTTACTATATTAAGTTGTGGCTGACTCATCAATAGAAAATTTAAAGTTGCTAAGATGGGGAGTATACATAGTCAATTTCATTTGATTTAGGCAACTGTCGTGATTGTCCCGATTCTAACTTGAACTCTATCTGTTCTACTTTTTCTAATTTTTTTTAAAATTAAGAAAATATCACAGCATTCACGTTATGACTACGTTACCTTTCAAATCCATTCCCACTAATTTAAAATTGTAATGAAAAAGAACATGGAAAAAATAACTACCCATATTTAAATTACCTTCAAGTTTTTAATTATCTTTCTACGTACTATGTAAAAAATATGTTCAGTAATTTGTTTAATTCTATGCAAAAAATATCTTACTATTCCATTATATTCTAACACGTGTTGCTTAATCTTTGAACTATCAACCCAAGTAACAAAGTCTTCTAAAGTCCTGGTAACTAAGAATGCAGGATCTTTAACCAACTCGGGACCCACTCTAACGTGACCTTGTTCAATCAGCTTAGTTGCTCCTTTTATTGTTTCGGACATTTTGTTTCTAACCATAACAACGGGTAACCTTCTTCTACAAAAACATGAAGCCGTTACTTTTTCTGCCAAACTAAGGTCCCACCTTGTGGCTATTAGTCCCATTAAATACCTAAAATAAAAACACCAACGTTGATTGACAACTATTACAATGACTTGTAAAAAACAATGTTCCTTACAGTTTTTCCAGTAGTTGGGCACTGCTTTCTGTCCTAAATGGGTGCTTAGGGTCTACTTCTTTTATTTTTCTAGCAAGTTCCCTTATGTTTCTGGCTAGTTTATTATATCTAAAATTAGTAAAATTAGTTTAAAAAAACTTTTCAATATTTAACCTTACTTTGTATAATCCTCTCTTTTTTGTACATAGTATTTCTTCAGCACTTTTACTTCATGTAAATTGTTGTCGACTTCCCAGGAAATAAAATCAACTTTCTTGAGTAGCTTTTGCTCATGATATTTTAATTTCCTAACCATTTTTCGTTAGTTAATACAAACGCACATGTACAAAATGATCCATTTTCAATAATTTTCATATAACCATTTGACATTTAAACACTTCAGCCAATATGAAAACATAAAAGTTACTAGTTTCCTGATCGATTTATTGAACAGTTTTTCGAAGAACTGGAAGGTAAGGTTGGCTAAAGTGTGTAACAAATCTTATCCCTCCCACCAGCCGAAAAGAGGTTATTACCTTTTTTCACACTAATAAACAGTTATTTTTAAACAATTTTAACTTTTTCGGTAGTTTTATTGCCGCATTACTACTGTGCTATATCTGTTCAACATATAACGTTAAACTGGATTGAGAATATTCTGATTTTTCAAGTCGATTAAGGTTTATACTGACAGCTGTGTGACTAATAGGCGGTACCTGTATTAAAGTTCCCAAGAAAAAATTTATTAATGTAACAGAATGTTCATGTGAAAAAAATAGCGCCGAAACAACAAGGAAGATGTCGAGAAATAATCTAAATGGCTCAAGAAGTGTATCTTCAAACAGTTTTAACAGTATAATCTCTGATCGTGTTTCTGATAGTGAAATTATTGATAGTGGACTTGAAGATTTAAGTTTAGGTAGTAAAGGCAACAGACCATCATCCACGTCCAGAACACAAAAAGCAAAAAGGATAAGGTTTTATCATAACGGTAATAAGTTTTTTTAACGGCATAGTTATACCAGTGGGCCCCGAACGTTACAGATCTTTTGATAGTTTAACTTCAGAACTGACTAATATTTTGACTAAAAGTGTTACATTGCCTAGTGGTGTTAGAAATGTTTATTCCATGGATGGGAAAAAGGTGAGAGGATTCTTTACAAGGCTCAGCTTATTGATTTTTTTTACCCAACCCTAAAGTGGTGTGTTATAGTGCTTCTATCTGCTTGGTTTATAAATGGTTATATATATAATAGAAATGTTCGATGCTTTCCACAAATCAAATAGATACACCAACCAAATTATTTTTTATGGTTAGATGTTCTTGAACTGTGGTATCATTTAAAAAATTTACAGTTTTGCCTGAGGCACTTGACAAATAAATTAATTATCTGGATGAAATACTATTACTAAGAAAAATGTACCTAAAAAATATTTCAATTTATTTCGTGAAATCGAGCTTGAAACTCATGTACTTACATTAAAATTGCTAAGATTATTTATTGTGTAGGTAAATTTATGAAATAAGAAAAAGAGGTATAAACAAATTACTTTCACTTTAACATTTTACAATTTAAATACCATTTTAAGTACCTAAAACGAAGGAGTAAAATCGGAGTAAAATATATTAATGCATTTTTTATTGTAGTGTACCTACATATATCTTTTCAAAGAAATCACTATAATATATAGATAAATATTATCAATGAGAAAAGGTTATTTAAGTAAGTAATTAAGAAAGTAAGTTTAAAATTAATAACGGAAAGCTTAAAGTCATATTAATCTATAGATAACAGTCCTATTATTAATGGCCAAATCTATGTGAAATTTTCTACTGTTATTATATACCTAATTCATATCTTACAAGTTTTTTAATGCAAAAACAGAGGAGTGACTACTTATCTAAAAAGATTTAAAATTAATTAAGCAAATGTAATTTAATTTGATGTTACATGTATATGAACTAATTCAGTAAAAATTTTTCACCATTTGCTCACCATCATATTTAAAATTGAAAAATTGTATCTAGTAATTTAGCATATACCGAGGCATATTCTTTGTTGAGCATATTAAAAAGTTATGAGTAGTTTCTTACGTACTTTTGAGAATATTACTAATACCTAGATTCAAGAAAATCAAATTTTCATTTAACATATTCTGTTATCAGGTCTTTTACCATATTTAGTTGTGATAGGAATATGTCGGTACAAAATAACATATTTACAATGATTTTCCAAAATACCTACCAATAATTTTTACTAAATTGATTTTCGTCTTTTGGCTATGGTTCTATCAGTTGTTTAGTATTTGTGAATTAATTGTAGAACTTACAAGATGACAAATAATAATAATAATAACAATAAAATATACAACAAAATTCAAAGAAAGGTAGCCCTTTAAGTTCCCGCTCAAAGTTTATTGTTGTAATTAAAGAATTGAATAAGAATAACAGTGATTAAGTATTTTTTTTCAAAAATTAATCAATTAAAAAAAAAACTAGACAAAAAAATAAGTTTTTTTTTACTTCTTTTGTAGTCCAGAATTTATTTATAACTTATTTTACCACCTTTTAGTAATAACTTAGGATACATAGAATCAATATGGCTGAAAAAATAATCAGGGCTATGTTAAAGATAAACAAATTTAACAAAAAATCGCAACATTTTTGTTCCTGAACTATAGTGTCTACGAAATTTTAATTATATACAGGTTTTGAAAATATGATATTTATTATCAGACGATACACGAGGTGGGCCAATACGATTTTACAGGGTCAAGTGCCTTTTTTTTTAAATGGATCATCATGTATATCAGTACATTTTTTGAGGCCTCTTTCAAGTCTCCTTCCACCCCTATATTATTATTGACTATCTTCCAACTACTTGGATGTAAGGATTTTTTTTTGTTGAAATAATGTCATCTGCAGATGCATATTGAAAAAATTGCTAGTCACAATTATGGATTTTAAGAAAAAATAATATTAATGCCAGTTATGAGACATCTGTATGATGTTTCTGAATGTGGCCAAAAATGATGTTTCAATTTAGAACTTTTTCAATTGAATTTTCTCAATGTTTTCAGATCCATTTTTCAGTGTGGTGATAATGTATGGAACAAATTCAATAAAACTGTCCAGGAAGGTTTTCGCAAAAAAATCCTCGGACAGGTCAATTTTGTTTTTCAAAAAGGCATCTTTTCTGATAAACGGCTTTTATTGATTGTGTTTTGTTTTCGAGCTATGACGTCATCGGTATTTTTTATAAATGGCAACGTAGCGCAGAGCAACTGTTTTGTCTACCAGTTTTCTCTTATTCCATTATCTGCTACAGGCTTATTTGCATGAAATCGAGTCCAATAGTGTATATATGTGTTAAAGGAAAATATTTTATAATAAACTAATTCAGAGCCTCATTTAATGTAAGGAAGTAGTAATTCGAGTAATGCAATTATTAATAACTCGGAATAATAAATAACCCATCTATTAAACTACTTTCCAGTAATTGGGTATTTCATATCATTCATTATCATTTGACTAATGTACAGGGTGGACAAATTTCGATGTTTGTTTAGGGTAACTCGGTAACTGTAAGAGATTAAAATGAAATGGAAGACACATTCTCGATCTCTTCTTTTAAGACAAATTCACTGACAAAAACAAAAATTTGCTATCGTCTTTTGTTTTCTAGTTATAAACAAAAGTTCGATTTTTCGACTTTCAGACACGTCAAAATCTTGACATGTCTAAAAGTCGAAAAAAAGGAGATCGAGAATGTCTTCCATTTTTTTGTATCTCTTACAGTTCGAGTTACCGTATACAAACATTAAAAGTTGCCCACCTCGTACTTTCGATACGGTATTTGTAGTTTTAATTAAAGAATGTAATAATCTCTAGTAATTGGTATAGCTCGTATACTCTTGTATCGTGTTGTTATGTGAGAAAGTAAAAATTACAGATTGTTAACAATCTATTACTTATTATTGTGAAGATTTGAATGCTTGTGTTTTTCTTACATTTTAAATATTTATATGTGTATTGCATGCTGTTATTATTGAGTTCATAATATTTATAATATGCATTTCTGATAAAGTGATTAATTTTCTGAATAATTTGATGGATGAAAAGTAAAAGTAAACATAGTGTGGGAATTAAAAACGATTTAACTTTAGAGCAGAAGCGTTAAATTCGGTCTAATTTTAATTGAATGTGGAAATACACATTTATTTTTACTATTCACTGTTTATATAGTCAGGATGTTCACAAATGTCGAGACCCTCTTTATTAGACATTCTTTGTTCCTTTCAGATACATTTCTAATCATTAGTAAACTTTATGCAAGATTTGGACAAGGCGTCTTTTAAAATTTTGAATATTTTAACGCCGCTAGGATGAGTATATCTCTTATTGGTGTTTCAATAAGAGGTTGCATTTTGAAATGCCTGCCATTTCTGTTACGTCAAGCGTGTAGTCGTCATGTTTGAAAGCTGTCATCGCGAAGCATTGCCATTTTAATAATGCAACGATAATCACTCAAAGAATGTTTACTTATTGTGAAAACCCATCATCAAAATGGGTAGTGTCACGGAGACGTTTCGTAGGTTACGTGAGCATTTTGTCAGATATAATCGTTTGTCTCATGCAATGATGCAAAAATTTGTCTGGCAAAAATTGGAAGATTTTGCAGTACATTTTGGCATAACTGCGGCTCTATTTCAGTGATATGGCGTCGAATTTCGTCCTTGAAGTCTTGAATCGTTTGAGGATCGTTGCGTAGACTTTGCTTTTCAAAAGACCCCCAAAAAAAGAAGTCTAAGGGCGTTAGATCGCATGGTCTTGGTGGCCAGTTCTGATCCCCGAAGCGACCTGGAATCTTTGTCTGTAACACTTTCCTCATTTTGATAATGGGTTTTTCGCAATAAGTAAACGTTCTTCGAGCGAATATCGTTGCATTATTAAAATAGCAATGCGTCATGATGAGAGTTTTCAAATATGACGACTGCACGCTTGACATAATGGCGGGCATTTTAAAATGCAGCCTCTTACTGAAACACTCCATATTTCTGCCAGTGTATGACTATCACAAGCCGTTTACGGATATCCTGCCGTGTCCGGTCATACACCGTGGAATTGTATCACACTAGATGTATTTCATAAATAGTTAAACAGTTAATGCAAATGTAATGTCAAATGTCGGTAAAGGCGATATTTTCGCGGGTTGGACGCAGCGTAAAATTTTATTTTATTTCTTCCTTGTAAGAAATATTTAAGAACTTTCAGTTATTATTTACCATGCACAAAACGTGAAAATATATGCAGTTATAACGCATTACAGAAACTTTTGTTATTAATATAATTAATTAATATTAAAAATCGATGAAATATCCTCCAATAGGAATAAAGTCAAAAGTGAAATCTGTTAACTTCATCATCCTTTCAACTTGCGTGTGTCACGTTTTGTAACCTAACTCAAGTTCGTGTTGTATTATCGATATAAAAAGACGTTTTTGTGTTTATTTTGAACTATGGGCTCGACTATGGGTTTATGTTTTGCTCGAGTGTGAGATCATATTAATAAAAGTGGATGTAAAATGTTTAATTTTCCAAAGGATACCAAATTAAAATAAAAATGTTCTCCCTTCTATATGATTTTACTTTCTTTGCAGGCGTCAAATATGTTACTCATACAACTGGTTTTTACAGTGAATTAGAAATCATTTTAAATAAAAAAAAAACTGGTAAGGCAAAAAATTTTCCTAATAACCTACCTAAGATATTATATTCCAACCCAAACACAATCAAATGTTATAAAAAGAAAAGATTATAAACTATGTCAACAACTTGAAGTTAGCCACAAACCAATTGACATATGCAATTTGATTTTCACAGATCGTTATTCCTGTTGGTGGATAATAAATCCGTTTTTCATATTAATTTGTTAAATGAATAATTGAGTTTCTTCATGTGTTGAACATTGTACATAATTAAACATGTTCTGTGTGTGTAAATTAGTTACTGAAAGTTCTTAAGTATTTCCTCCAAGGGAGAAATAAAATAAAATTCTACGCTGCCCTCGAAAATCTCGCTTTTATAGACATATACATTAAGGGTCAAGTTTCAGTGTGATGTGTAGGCAACCCAGGTAACACTAATGCTCTTATTAAGATCTCCAAGGTCGCTTTAAAATTATACAATAAAACTTCGAATAAAACCAAATGATCTGCAAGACAAGCTTAGGATCACCATAAAGCAGCTTCTAGCCAAAAAGGGCCCATCCTAAAAGGGTCTTGAAGACTAAATTTTAAAACTATATTAAAAACTATTTAGTTTTAATTTCATATTCTTAAAGAGTTCTTCAAGGCAACCTTAAATTTATGTATTAAAACGTTTTGCATTTAAAATAAAATTGCAGCAGACTAAATTGCCTTGAGAATTATTATAATTAATCCTAAAAGGGTTTTATTTTGTTTTAAAGTCGGACAACTTTATGCGTGAAATAGTTAAAACAACGGCAAGTCTCTAATGGGGCAGAGTGGTAATATTTTAAACGTAACGCATATAAAGCTGATGAAAAATAATATTCAAATGAAAACTATTCTGGTAAAAATTACCAACGGATGGCACTTTTCTGACAAAATATAATAAAATACTTCTACATAACTCGAGCGCCACCAATATAATGGTTTTTTTTATTATCTAAAAATTTTTTTAAAAATATCGTCAATTTTTATTTTGCATCTAAACATCCAAATGCATTTTTTTTATTAAATTGCATGTTTGGACACACCGTCCTTCAGTTATTTAAGAGGATGTAAAGCGCATATATTGCAATAATATTTTTTTCTTTGGCTATTGAAAATATTCATCATGGCGGGTCTGTATCTTATATAAAAAATGGCGTGGTCTATATAAAAACTGATTGCAAGTTAATAGAACATTTTAAATCTTACAAGACTTAAAATGGCGTTTTATTTACTTCACTTTAAGTACAATTACTCTCCCAGACATTTATTTACTCTTCCTTTTAAAACTGAGTTGCTTTAATATGTTCAAACTCGTGGCCTTATTGATTTAAAGGGATCTGGCGCGCGTATGAAATCCTAACCTTAAAATTGTGCCGGTTTTGTGAT
This sequence comes from Rhamnusium bicolor, assembly GCA_029963845.1. Lineage (NCBI taxonomy): Eukaryota > Metazoa > Arthropoda > Insecta > Coleoptera > Cerambycidae > Rhamnusium > Rhamnusium bicolor. The sequence continues at coordinate 3,158,187 of JANEYF010001596.1, read as the reverse complement.
TGCTGGATTTAGTGACTTCGTTTTAATTTAAAATACTTGTCACTAATATTTTCCATTTTAAATATGTCTTCTAGTTTTCATTCATGCATAAAGTAGGTACACGGACTGCACTGGTTCACTAAATCAGCAATCAGTTTATTGAGCAGATGGCGTGTTTTCTCCGATTATGGAGGGGGTAGAATTAGTTTTAATAAAGTCATCAAAAATCCAACAGGCATTTCTTTTAATCAAATTGACTAAATTAAAACCTTTGAACTATAAAATATTCTTAATTTACTCTTTAAAAAGTAAAAACTATGTTTTAGGATTTAATGTGGAATTTCATTGAGCATATAGGCTTAAGATAAAATAGTTTTTTTAATGGGTTTTAATGACTACATCAAGGATACTCCATAAAACTACATTAAAACCATTTGTTCCAAAATGGATTGTTTTAAAACCAACTTGCTATTTAATTCTTTAAAAAGGCAAATTAGTTTTAAAATAGCCAATGTCAAGAGTATTATAAAACTAGTATAAGATCAATAGGGCATTAGGAGCAAACAGTTTTTTTATTTTAATTTAAAGAGTGCATTAAATCCTTTGCATAAGAATCAGTGGTCTTTAAGAACTTTTAGTTTATCTTAAGGTAATTTTAAAACTATCATTTTATTGAATATGTTAAAGCACTTTTAAAACCTAAATAAATCAAAAGTATCTTAGAGTTGTTACTTGGGAACCGGTGTGTCGTGACAGTAATATGTGACGTCATAACTAATAGAGTCCATCGGCGAGGCATTTGGCCTTTTAAACATTGTAGTATATTGTATTTGCATTAGATTGTACATTGTGAACAAATTGTGAACGATTTTGCTATCCGAAAATTACGAAAAATGGAATTCTAGCCAATACAGTAAGTTGCAAATACTATTTTTCGGGAAGGGCGCAATTTTGGCTAGTTCTGGAAAATAAGAAAATACGTGAACATTTTAGCTGGATATTGATGGAAGTCCCAAGTATGGCGAAAATTGGTTACTTAGCTCTTAAAGTTTAATTTTAACTAACCTCAATTCATTAACTGTTTTTTTATTCATTTTATGTAAAAGTAAATAAAGCACAACCGTATGATAAGTTTAATGTTTACCAGACGGTAATTTCGTTTATTTTGAGTTATAAAAATATTTTCCATTTCCTAATTTTGTTTGATATTTTTCTGCGCTGTTTATTTTGAAAACATTTCATTATACAACCTTCGAATTTACCAAATATTTACTACATGCGGAATTATATTGAGTTCTATAAACAGTGTGGCTAATACACTGCCACACAAACTTAGTGCACCAAGAACAGCTATATTTCGATGGTCATGATTTCATTATTAGGCCGTTTGCATCGAATTTTTTTTCACTGATAGCCTAATGATGTTATTACAAAACTTGTAGCTGTAATGAGCCAATTAACTAAATTTCCTTCTGTTCTTAAGTTGTTTAAAGCTCCGAATTTTTGCCTAAAGTATTACTTTTTCCAATGGCTCTAAGACCGGACATTGTTGACCCTATTCGAGGTAAAATACGAATCCATGCATCGGTCCAATTGTCTCAAATATCAATATCTCTGAAACTACCCACTCAAGATATGAAAGACCAGATCTGTGGGTTTCTTGTTTCTTCTCTATTTTTTATATTTTTGATGTTATTTATCTCAGTAGGCTTCGCGAGACAGACTCGACATACTGAGGATGACGGGGTATCAAAACTTAAGTTACTTTACTATCTATCATAGTTCCATATCATTTCGCATTTGAGACTGAATAGTTTTATCTTCAGAAATTACTACCAATGTTGGTGGGAGATTATAGAAATTTCACTCTTTTATCCCTGAAATCTCGTCGCTTGTTTTAGTTGGAGTTTCTATAGCAAATTCAATGAACGGCGACAATGTCTATTTAACATGGAGATTAATTATCCCAAATTACGCTCTGATTTTGGACATCGATTACTTTTAAAGGTACCATTGAAGGAGTAAAAATTAACTCACATTCTCCAGATATAATTTTATTGTATTCTTATTTACCTGAGAAGCCGTCATAGCTCCATTTTACGTATAAAACTATTTCTTGTGCATCTCATACATTCACATAATGAATATTTAAAATATTTTTAACGGTTTGCCTTGTAGTTTAACGCTTCCTTTGATGTCAGTTACAGTTTTAGAATTGGGTAGAAGTCTTCTTTTTGCTTACAGCCGTTTTTTATCTGAATGATAACGATTTCGTAACCACAAGAAAATATAACTTATTGAAATGATAACATTTTTCTTATCTTACATCCGACAAAATTAAATAGTGATAAACTACTGTTTTAATTTATATGCCTATCTGGTTTCAGTTAAAAACTACTCAATATATAGGGTGGCCCAACGAATACTTGACATGGGGGTTTTGGGTGATAATAACGTAGATATAAATAAACGCTCAGACGGGTTAAAATTGACCTGTTTTGGAGGGGGAAAACTAGTTTTTCGAGTATCAACATAGTCGCTTCAACCTTCGTGCAGTGGGGTGAATAACCCCTAAAATTTGAATAGAGAGGAAGGGACGAGTCGTAGATCATTGGAAAGCCCCTTGAATTCTCTAAACAGTGGTATGCAGTTTTTGGAATTTACATATACCGTTTTCGAAAAAGCAGATTTATTTACGAGAAAATAACTGTGAAGTACAATCTAGCTACTTAAATTATCACTTTAGTAAATGCTCCAACTCCAACCTCAAGCTTCTATGCAATAATACAGATTCTGCTGAAAATGTCTCGCACATTTTGAACCATTTCTGGGGTAATTTGGCGACATTTGTTTGTGATTCGTTGACGTAAATTTTCCACTGAAGCAGGTCGAGTAGAATAAATTCTGCTTTTAAAGCAACCCCATAGAAAGAAGTCTAATGGAGAAAGATCTGGTAATCGTGGGGGCCATTCTGTGGAACCTCCCAATCCAGTGACCCGAAAAGTGTTGATCCAAATACTGACGAACAGGCAGATCATAGTGCGGAGAAGCGCCATCTTGTTGAAGTATCAACTGATCCTCGAAATAATTTTGGTCATTTTCAATAATGTTAGTCAACATGGGCTCAGTTGTGTCTTCCAGAGGTTCCAGATACATTTGTCCTGTTAGATTGCCTTCTAGGAAAAAGCGCCAACGATACGATCACCAAAAATTCCAGCCCAAACGTTTAATTTTTTGGGGACTTTGAGAATGTATTTCATGAACTAATCGAGGATTAGAATCAGACCAATAACGACAATTATTACAATTAACTGTACCGTTTAAAATCATCATTAAAACAGATGTTATAAAGAAAATATAGATTTTCAATCGCTCGCTCGTTCACTTACTACCTCGCATACTTTTAAACGACGATCACTATCATCATCAGTCAGTTGTGTCAGACTAATTTTATAAAGGTGAAATTTGTGGGTTTTCAAAATACGTTGAATACTAGTTCTTGATACACCAGATACAGTTGCCAACTTTCTTGTACTCAACGTAGGGTCAAGCGCAACATGGCCCAAAATTGCCACTTCTGCCGCCTCATTTCTTATTGGCAGTTCGATGTTCAGTTTTTTATTTGCTACAGATCCAGTGTCTTCGAATTTTTTTAACCAATTCTAAAATATACCGTCGCGACACATTCATATTTTCATGTTGTTGATTGAATAGTTCAGCAGTCTTATTAGCACATTAATTGTTCCCATAATAAAGACCAGTCACCTCAACCCTCTGTGCAATTGTATAATTTATTGTTGCTTTTTAGATTAATAGGAAAGTCACGCACCACACAATAACGAGAATCACGTTTATTAATCAAGTTAGAAACAAACTGAAATTTCGATTAATTTCTTCAATTGTTTTTTTGTTTGCCCGTTTTAAAATTTCGGATAATAAATTTAAGAGTGTAAAATATTCGTATTTTTTCATAAATGTGACCTGCATGTTTTTACTGCTTCCATCACATTACTTTAAAAAACAAACAAACAAAAAATAGGGTACATATACAAATACGCACTAAAAGCACAGTAAAACTATTAAAAAGTTATCTATAACCTGGAACACAGTATACGTACGAAACAAAACCACAGAAAAGCTTGCATTTCTTGACAAAACGTACAGGATAGCTGCGCTTAGAGGCCATCGATTACTGTGCCTAGCAACAAGCCGCTAAAAATCTGTTGTTATGCGTAGTCCTCGGTGCATGTTGTATGTTCGCCCTCCATCTCCGCTCGACTGCATTACAACGGACCGACTTTAGCGATTATAAATCATCGGTGAAAGATAAAGAAAAATCATTGCACTATAATAAAATACAGGGTTTTAGCTATTCATATTATCAGTATCGTTCATACATCCGAGTAATATTTTGTAAAATAAAATTGAATTTTGAAACGGTTAAGGTTGTTTTGCTTTATAGCGTTATCGGTTTTATAGCCACATCTTTAGACTAACACAAAAAAAGGTTAATGACATCGGCCTAATAATAATTATGGTCATGTTCCTTGGATCGTTGATTTTGGGGGCAGTGTATAAAAGTATAAACTGTGTATAAAATTTCATAAAAATACTTAAAAAAGGAAGTTGTTCATAAAATATTAGATAACTGACCGTAATTGACCATAATTTTATGTGGTTTGCGTATCTTAACTTGAATACTAAACACATGGACACCACTGTGGCCAATATTCTATTAAATACAATATTTATGGCAAATAAAAACTGTTTATCGTGTTTAACATTTTTAAACATTGTGGGTATATGTAATGAGATGTTAAAAATACCAATATTATGCAATTTTCGTTTGGTTTATTTTGTGGAGAGAATAAAATCGCCTATAAAATTTTAATTGGGTCGTGTGTAATAGTCACCTATGTAACAATTTAAAATTATTTTACAATACAGATGGCTCACCGAAAACAGTCCACTTTAGAAACTAATAGCTTAATATTAAAAAGTAAAATGCTGTTGTAATAGTTATATTCATAACAAGTGCGGAAAGTGGTACTTTTCGGTCAAGCAGTCGAGTGCGGAAAGACAGTTACCGCATGTGTTAGGAACAAAATTTTTTCTACGAGCGTGATGAAAATAAAAAGTAAATAACGAACGTTGATTTTAATGAAAAAGAAACATACATCATCTAATATGATTTGTTGTTAATTATGTTTACATTAAATGTACATTAGAGGTACTTTGCAAATTAATAGCAGATGCTAACTGATTACTAGAGGGTACAGTTAAGGTAGATTGATTGGAGGAGGAGGGTATATTTGAACATGTCTCGTTATCTAACTCCAACGAATTTGACATGATGTTCATTTCCAAGATTTTATTTGATATGTCCTTTTTGTGTTCAGTAGATTCCTCCAAGTAACCCTCGGTAACAGATGTTGATTTCTAATCCCCAAGTCGTTTTCTGTTAGTTATTTCTTCGCCACAATCAGCTAATATTGATATCTGTGCCCTGTATACAAATGTGGATTAGGAAGTTTTAAATACGCAGCGATTTCAAATGATATTTTCCCAAAGGTGTTGACCCCTACACACTGGACAGTGCCTGACCTTTTTGGTAAAGACAAAAAATCGTCTGTGTGGAGTGTTGGTCTTACGCAAATTTTTTTCCTATACAGAGACAAAAGGTTCCCATTATTTATTTCATCAGATATAACAAATGTTTTAGAAGTGTGATTTTTAGAGTCAGGAATTCTTAATTAGCAGTGTCATCAATAGTCATTTTTGTAAGTTCATCCTGGCGACAGGCATCAGCCAATCCAAAAATGACAACGAGTTTCACATCAAATACACTTCATCTGGTGCCTCATTCAAGAATTAATGTTAATGTTAATTCTTTTTTTATTAAGAACTTTTGCTTTTTTTGTATCTAAATCTCACATTTTGTCTGATATACGAAGTTGCTTTAAAAAATTTGCTTACATCCAGATTATTTTTGATTTTTATAACGCTCTCTAGCATGGAATATTTTGACTACAATGTATTTGGTCTACATACCTTGTTAGGTTCCGAAAAATAGACTAAAAAGACTTGTTCTTTCATATTTTTTACACCCTTTTGTTGGTATCAGTTTGTAAACACTGCGTGCTCCTCATATCTGTGTCTAGATTTGGCAGGCAATAAATTCAAATTTGCAATCTTTGCTTTTTCCAGAATATATTCAGGTAGGTCTTCATCAGAATTATCTATTTGAATACGTTTTTTTAATTAAAAAACTAGACTTTACTTTAAAAAGATGCTACTGTTTGACTTGACGTTTGTTAATTGTTATGTGACTAAGAAATGCCAAAAACAGACAGTCATGGCTACATAATTCCTTGATTTTTTAAAGTTATAGGGACTACTTCAAAAGGGTTAATGTAAATAAAAATTTCTTTAATTTCACTAAATTTATATAAAATAGGTATATATAAAAGAAACACTTTGGTATATTAACTAACACGTTTTCAAAATGTAATTATAACTCCCGAAAATGTAAATAAAAATATAATTACTTTTCCGCACTAGTGCGGAAACTCCAAATTATGATGCGTGCGGAAAATAAACTTTTCCGCACGCTTGTAGAAAAGATGCTTTAAAAATATGTGTCACTTGACCCCTCTTGCCATTTGAAATTTTGGGAGTAAATAACCACCGATTAGGGGTTGAGGTGGTACCGATAAAAATAGTGAAATTAAGTGTCTTCCTTGAAAAAAAAAATAGAAATTAGATAGACTCCGAAGCCGAATCTGCAAAGAAATAAGGGTAGAAAACGTAAACGAACTAGTGAGTTCTGGAAGAAAAATAAATAAAAAGCGGGAAAGAATATACCAATAATCAAGGCAAGCAAAAAGTCGTAGATTACACAGACCTACAAAAAAAAGTTCTGTCCTAGAAATCAGACCCAACTTTTCCCCTGTATTTTAATGCGCTGAAACCGAATTTGGCAAAAAAAAATTTTTTTTGACGCGTCAATTTTTCTCTACGACCCCCTATAACCCTCTATAATCCCCTAAATGAACAATTTTTTGAAAAATTTTCTATAAGGGTTTTTTGGATCGCTGATCACTAGTCTGAAGTCAAAAATAGATTTTGACATAATGACAGCTGTCAATAAGCTGTCAATTTCATGAAAAATGTAGAAGATCAATATTTGGAGCATATTATTAAGTTTTTTGGGCTGCTGATCATGAATTACAAGTCAAAAATGAACTTTGACATATCGACTTCATTTTTCATGAAATTTGACACCTTGTTGACAGCTGTCATTATGTCAAAATTCAATTTAAACTTCTGATTCGTAATCAGCAGCCCAAAAAAACTTATGCTCCAAATATTGACTTTACATCTTTCATGAAATTTGACAGCTTGTTAACAGCTGTCATTATGTTAAAATTGTGTGAGAATAGCCAGTAAGTCGTCCACAAGAAGTGACCACAAAAGGGGGGAAAGAATCCCACCTTGCAGGCATCCTCTTGTGGCTCTAAAGCTGACTGTTTCTCCCTGTAGAGACGTCGTTATAGTTCTATTTGATAGCATAGCACGAATTCAGTCTCCTATTGTCGGCTACGGCTGCATATAAGGAGTCGGGCAGTGCATTGTTAAATGCTCCCTCAAAGAACCGCACCTTGCAGGCATCCTCTTGTGGCTCTAAAGCTGACTGTTTCTTCCTGTGGAGACGTCGTTATAGTTCTATTTGATAGCATAGCACGAATCCAGTCTTCTATTGTCGGCTACGGCTGCATATACGGAGTCGGGCAGTGCATTGCTAAATGCTTCCACAATATTGAGAAGCTCCACCCCCAATTTCCTTCATTTGAAGGGATTGGGTGATTTTCTCGACTAGGTTATTGAGTGCAAGTTCTGTTGATTTTCCTGTCTGATAGGCATACTGATGGATATTGAGGGGATGATGGTTCATGATATTCCCTCTGAGGTATCCGTCCAGCACCTTCTCCAGGCCTTTCAACAGAAAAAATGCCAGGCCAATTGGTCTAAGCAATTTAGGGCTTGGTTCTTTCCTACCCATTTTTGGTATATATACTACCTTAACTGCCGACCAACTGGATGGGATATAGTTCCATACCAGACTAGCTCTGAATAATTTAATGAGGAATGGGTGCAATATTTCCAGTCCGTTTTGTAGTAGAGCTAGAAAAACTCCGTCCTCTCCAGGCGATTTGAATGGTTGGAAGGATTTGAAGGCCCACTCAATTGCCGGTAGTACCAAAATATTCATCTCATTGAACTTGGTTTAAGATAGTTCTGGAGGTAAAACCGAAACTAATTTCGGTTATTAAAATAATGTGTAACACAACCCAGTGGTATTTTTGATAAAGCAAAATTTCGATAGCTTTCTTGACACAAGGTATTTATGCAGTATTTTACATCGATTTGTGTTTTTGAACGTCCCCTGCTGTGAAGATTTACACGGTATGTAAAAACGCAGAAACACACCAGGAGTGGTACTTTTCTCTTTGGCAAGTAATTAGCAACGTGAATTTTTCATGTAAAATGAGAACTATTTCCTTAAGGGATATTACTGGAAAATGTCTCAGCCGTGCAGAAAATACCAAATATCAAAATATCAAATATATTCGATATTTAGTAGCGTTATTAGATTTAAATGAAATTAAATACTAAAAATTAATAGTGTCAAAATATACCTAATCATTTATTTACAAACTTTATGATTTTCAAAATCGAATCTCTTTATCTGAATATAAAATCGATGGTATATTTTTTTTGTAAACCATCTAACAGCTGTTGAGTAGGGAAAAGTTAAATTTTATTATGTCAAATGTGATTTAAAGTATTTTACCTTACTTTGTGTAACTCAGATAACATATATGTATATACATGTGTTGATTATTAATTTGAAACTTTTGGACACTGCTCTTCTATATACTTATCAACTTTTATCAATAATATATCTACAGCGAGGCGATATATATATTTGTTTTTATTTAGTTCCTAGTTTTGTAAACGTTATTTACTCATCAATGTTACATGTTTAAATTAGTTTCTTTCGTGTACTACTACCCTGAACCTCTGTGTCATTATTATTAAAATTATATACTTGTTGACAAGTATGTAAAGTGGTCATTTTTCTAAAATTTATTATTAAAATGTTTGCCTTAATTTTATTTGTCTATATTATTCCCCTCTCTGTCGAAATTATCGGCTGGCGCCCACAGGTAACTTATTTAAATTTTCAAAAACTTTTTTTTTTATTTTATTATATAATATTTAACATCTATTTAAAAATATACAGTGTGGAAATTAAGTAACGCATAAATTCAGTAATTCCGTTGATATTAATTTTTTTGGAAAAAATCTCGAAGGGGTGTATAGCGATTTTAACTTCGGCAAATATTTTCAGTCTAATTTCAGTTTCTTATGTCATTTATTTTTCAAGTTATGACGTCATCGACTTTTTTTTTAAATGACAACCTATATTTTTTAATATTGATTTTGGTAGTAGATTTTATTCTGGTTCCGACCGTATAAAATTTTCAATATGTTATTATTTGAAAAAATCGAGGAAAACAGTCTTAAAGTTCAAATAATAAAAATTCATTAAATTGGGTAAATTTATCTAGTTGCCTAAGTTTGACGGAAAGTTATCGACGGCACATTCGTTTTTATTTTGAAATTATACAAATAGTTGAAAAATCGAACTAGAAATTTATTATCTGCTCAATTCAAAGTTAGTAATAACGATAAATTCGTGAGGCAAACATTAGTATAAAAAGAAACTAAATTGCTTAACCAGAAAAAAATCTAACAATATCATCAAACACAAAAATAAGCACAGAAATAACAGTTGTTAAATTACATTTACACTAAATGTTCAAATTGACGACCCTGTACCATTTGACAATACCCAAGACGATTATAAAATTCATTTCTCACATTCTGAATAGTTTGAGGCGATATTAACCTAATCTCATGTTGAATTCTTTGCCTGAGATCGTCTAAATTATTGGGTCTATTGTTGTACACTTTACTTTTTAAGTACCCCCATAAAAAGAAGTCTAATGGCGTTAGATCAGGAGACCTAGGCGGCCATTCTATCTGACCTCTTCTCCCTATCCATCTTGCTGGGAGAACTTGGTCCAAGTAGCGTCGCACAATATTTGCGTAATGAGGCGGAGCGCCATCTTGTTGTAACCAAATGGTATTATTTGGTAGGTCAGGGTTATTTGCATTGGGGAATAATGCAGCTAATGCAGGCATCAATTCCAACTGTAAAAATTGCAGGTATCTATCTCCAGTCAAATTGTTTTCAAAAAAGAATGGACCTATAATTCTGTCACCAATAATTCCTGCCCAAACATTAACTTTCTGAGGTTATTGGGTATGACTTTCCTGCATCCAATGGGGATTGTCCCTAGCCCAATATCTACAATTCTGTCTATTGACATTGCCATTTAAACAAAATGTTGCTTCATCCGAAAATAAAACACACTGGAAAAACATTGGATCGCGGTTGCAAATTTCCATCATTTGTTCGCAAAACTCTTGCCTCTAAGATCAAAGCCATCTTCTGTCAACTCATGAATCAAGTGCACCTTATATGGGTGGAATTTTTGAACTTTCAAAAGTTTTAGAACTGTAGTGTGGCTTATATTGTGGTTCAAAGCAATGCTTCTACTAGTTGAATGTGGATTGTTTTCAATTTCTAGTAGCACATCAAGTTGTGCATCTTCATTTAATGTCGCCGGACGTCCAGTTTTTGGAATATTCTTTACAACGCCATGTTCCCGAATTTTTTTTTCAATCCTACTAATTGTTGATTGATTTATGGGCTGATCCGGATATTTTTCTCTAAAAAGATGGCACACTTCTTGATGTGTTCTAGCTCTGTCGCCATAACCAATCATTATTAACACTTCAATTCTCTGTTTGTCGCTCAACTGTACCATTCTTATTAATAAATGAGTTTTTCTAATTTAGAAAAAGCAAAATAATAACACTTATTCTATTGTGACATTTATTACAAATTATTTAAATCTGACAGCCGTAACTAATGTGATACACCGGCAACTAGATAAATTTACCCAATTTAATGAATTTTTATTATTTGAACTTTAAGACTGTTTTTCTCGATTTTTTCAAATAATAACATATTGAAAATTTTATACGGTCGGAACCAGAATAAAATCTACTACCAAAATCAATAATAAAAAATATAGGTTGACATTTAAAAAAAAAGTCGATGACGTCATATCTTAAAAAATAAATGACATATGAAACTGAAATTAGACTGAAAATATTTGCCTAAGTTAAAATCGCTATACCCCTTCGAGATTTTTTTCCAAAAAATTAATATCAACGGAATTACTGAATTTATGCGTTACTTAATTTCCACACTGTTATATTTTAATTATAATGAAAGCAAACCAAACTTATCCACGATCTTGACTGAGCAACCGGCATAGCGTTCACTATTTTAAATCTAGTATGGTCGCCACAATATTTGTGAGTCGAATAGTTAGATGAGTTATAATATGCAACGGGTAATTTAAGTACATATATTTTGCCATTAGGTTGTTTAATTCAAATATAGTAGAATTTCACGTTTGAAGAAAGTATAACACGCATAAACACATTTTAAACATTCGGCAGGAGGGTGAACTCTTGGAGCGTTCCGCTCAGTGTTTATTGATTTAATTAAATAATTACCATGACTAGAAACACCCCAAATTTTGCAGAATTAAAAAAAGAGCTTGCGTGCGAAACGCCATACTGTTGTTTATAAGGAAAAAAAGAGAGTTACAGCGGGCCAGTGTTGTCAATACGTAAATAAGCAAGTATGATTGAAAATTGCCACGTACGTCGAGTTGAGAGAAAAGCTGACCGACGATTGTAAGAATGGCAAGTCAAAATTACTGCACTACTGTTTACCAAGCATATTCTACAGAAAAATCTTTCTCTCCCCGTCTTCGTATGAGTATCTTTTTTTCTCTAAAAACTGCATAAATATGTTAGAAAAACAATTGTTGTTTCTTTAATCCTCTAGAATTTGTTTGTATTTTATTAATCTTGGCATATATGGGAAATAAGTAGTATTTTTTATGATAACTCTGCAACCGTTAGTCCAGTTCGGCTGAAAAACTGACTAATCTGATCAAAGTTAGATATAGACGCGCCCACAAAATTTTATCGCATACACACACATACAGGCGTCAATCTGAAATTAGTCGTAAACGCTTATGGAGGCTCCAGAACGTGAAGATATGTGTCGGAAACTTTTTTTTCGGGGTGAATAACTTTCATATATGTATAAGATGTTTTAAACAAAAAATTCCGAAACAAATTCCCTGGCTGTTGGATTCGACGAAGACGTGTGACAATTTCTTGACCTCCCCGACCACCCGATCTTAACTTACTTGACTTATTTTTCTAGGGGGATATTAAAGAGCAGTTTTATGCTGAACAATTTGACGAACATGATGAAATAGTTTCTCGCAATCAGTGCAGACGTGTTGCATCTGTTGTATCGAACATGAAGATGGCGTATTTGAACTATTTATATTAAACTCAACCGTACTGTTGTTAATTATTTTATAAATTTTGACAGCTTCTATTTATTTTTACTTGTTGAATCGAGCCCCAAGAGGATGGGCGTTACTTTTAAAACACTGTATAGTTCTGTTCGAGTAGGAAGTTAAAAAAAAAACTATGTCAATTTCATTACCTGGTTTTTCACACCGTTATAAGTAGAATACCTCTTTTCGTATTAATGAGTTAATGCTTATTGTAATTTGTAACAATGAATGCAAACACAGAATTAAATGACCATTTTCCATTCTGTTCTCGTTTTATTTGTTAAATTTCTATCAAGTCTCCTATTGTGAAAAGTACACCATTATAATACTAATATAAAGAAATAATATAAAGAAAGTACTCCATTTGAACACAAACATAGTTAGTCACCTACTTTTATTATTATACTCATTTATTTTCATCTGATTATTGTTATGCTTCACTTGATCATCGAACAAAAACTTCAGTGGAGGTTTATATTTCCAATTTGTTGTTTTTTTCGTAGCGGTCAGGGCCGTACTGGGACGAAGGCGCCACATCCTGCTCATTTCGACTTCCATGCACCTTCGTAAATCCCAGAGCATCACTCAACGATTATTGTAAAATAATACCAAAAACATGATCGAATTCTTATGCAACAATACTAATACTACTAAAGGTGTTTTAATAAGAGCGAAGATTTGAATTGCGCGCCCGTTTGGTTGTCATGATGTCACAAGATTATGTCATGTCAGGTCGATAGGAGACAGATGGAAGTTAGTAAACATGGAGCATTACACGATAGAACAACACTTCCTGATTGTTAAACATTATTATCAAAATGGTGAAAGTTTGATTGCCACAACTCGTAAAGTGCGTACAATTTTCGGTTCATCTACTGTGAAAAGATTAATCGAAAAATTCGAAAATACTGGTTCGGTGAGTGATGTGAAACACACGACACGAGCTCGTAGATGTCATTCAGAACAAAACATCACGGCAGTTCGCGAGAGCGTGGCCGAGAGTCCAGGGACGTCGATCCGTCATCGTACACAAGAATTGGACGTTACAACAGCCACTCTTTAGCGTATTCTTGCTAAAGATTTGAATCTCCATGCCTACAAGGTCCAATTGACTCAACAACTTCTGCCAACAGACCATGCACAGCGAAGAGAGTTCACCAATTGGATCCTTGAACAACAAGAAGTGAATGCCGATTTTGCGGATAAAATTTTCAGTGATGAGGCCCATTTTCACCTCGATGGCTTCGTTAATAGGCAAAACTGCCGCATTTGGGGCTCAGAAAATCCACGAATGATTCATGAGAAAGCACTGCATCCAAAACGTGTCACTGTTTGGTGTAAATTGAGGTCTGGAGGAATCATTGAACCGTTTTTCTTCGAAGACGAGGCAAATAATGCAGTAACGGTGAATGACGAACGTTATCGTGCTATGATAACCCAGGTTTTTGTGCCTCAATTGGAAGATATTGCTCTCGACGACATGTGGTTTCAGCATGACGGTGCCACTTGCCAGACCGCCCGTGAAACATTGACGGTCTTGCACGAGTCTTTTCCTTGTCGTGTCATCTCTCGGTTTTGTGACCAGAATCGGCCGCCACGCTCTTGCGATTAAACACCTTTGGACTTTTGGCTGTGGAGTTATCTGAAGTCACAGGTTAATGCCAACAAGCCCGCGACCACCAAAGCATTGAAGGCCAAAATTAGACGCTATACCAACGAAATACCGCCACATGAAGCAACACCGTTATTCAAAATTTCGCCAAAAGGGCACGCACGTGCCAGCAAGGCCGTGGCGGCCATTTACTAGATGTGTTGTCCTTACATAACTCCCAAATGTCTACATTATAACCAGAGTTGGCAAATCGGTCTCCAAGTCATGGGCGGTTCCAGGTAGAGAAATAACTAAATACGTAAGCGAGACTTGTTTACTGTTTTAGTAAAGACCAACATTTGATTTTAGTGTGTTGTTATGCCTCGTGGTATGTACATCGTAATTTATTCCTCTCCGTTGTATTGTTGCTAATTTTATTTGTTTTCATTCTTGATATTAATTTAATAATAAAGTACGTCAGACCTGCCCAAGGGTAAAAACGGCCATACGCTGATAAAGTGAATAAATTTATCAGTGAATTCCCGGATTTATTAAGGTGTGCGAGATAGACCTGATGTGCTGGGATAAACGTGACTGTAAACGTCACGTAAATTCTGTGCAACATGAAACTAAAAGAAATGGCGTGCCTTTGACAACACAGTTTATGTTCGATTTACTCTTAATGCAGATTGCCTGTGATGTTCCGCTGCACATATTCGATAAACAACCGTTTCAGGAGTTCTGGTATGAATACAATCCCAAGGTGATGTTATAAGTAGCACAACGTTGCGTAACTATGTATCAACTGTAAGTGAAGACATTGTAAATAAGATTAAATGTGTAATAAAAACTACACGGCTGTGATTATGTGGTTGTGTGTTGAGAGTTATTTGTTGACGAGACAACAGGTTGTAAAATGAATTCTATTTTAAATGTTATAGTACGTGTACTGGACCCTGTTAAACCGACATTTCCACTGTTACTAGCTAGCAAAAGACTAACTGAGTGTACTGGCCAAACAATTACGCGGATAATGCTGGAGACGTTGGAAAAATTTGACCTGTCAGAAAGTCAGCGTTGATGTTTGTGACTGATGGCGCCGTGACAATGCGTTCGGTAGGCCGTTCTTTGCAAGAACAAGGTTGTACGTTTATACATGTTACGTGTAAAGTGCATGCTTTACATCTTGTGGCAGAAACTATTCAAAAAGGTTTTCCAGAGGTGGATGCATTAATAGCAAGTACAAAAAAAGTGTTTCTTAAATCTCCTAAACGTATTTCATAGCAAGTGTCCCCGTATTCCCGAACAACCACAGCCGATTCTTACACATTAGGGAACATGGTTGGAGGCAGCTTTTTATTATGCTAAATATTTACAACAAATAGAAGCTGTGATACTATAATTCAATCCAGACGAGGCTGCAGCTATTAAGGAAGGCCAGACAAAATTCGAAGATGTTGAAACAGCTTTAAGAACTATTCACAAGAACTATAAAGGATTACATGACGCCATACAAAACGTACAAAACAGTTCGTTGTCGTTAACGGAGTCACTGCAAATAGTGCACGAAGTACATCGATTGTTACACTCTATAGATGACGAAAAGAATGAGCCTGTCGACGAAAAGTTCGTACATGTGTTAAAGTAAGACACTGGTTTTACCAGATTAAGATAAATTTGTGATGGTACTGATAGTTCATCTGCAGATCCGTTAAGTGAGTTCTATGACTATTTTAAGTATGCTTGTATTACATCAATAGATGTCGATTGTTCTCAAAATATCAGCATATTTTTTCATGATATCGAACATTACTCTCGGAGACAACCATAGAAACATACATGATGCTGCAAAGCTTTTACAGATCTTTTCCAATTTCTGATAACCAAGCTAGTAAAGAGAGTAAGTTGTGCATACATTGTTATAAATTGTAACAACAGTTTATTGCTTTTATTACTAGTTCATTTCTTTTATTACACTTATTATGATGCGCACGCCTATGTCCTGCGGTGCATTTTGCCAACTCTAATTATAACTCGATAAATATTTCAATACTTTGCTACAGAAAACAATGTTTTATTGAACCTTGAAATATTGAGCTCTTATTGAAACACCCTTTGTATGTTTAAATACATAGTTGTTTTTATGTCTTAAAGTTTTTTTAATATCTATTTGATATCATATTTTTGTTCTGTACAGGGTAATCAGCTGAAAACTCAATTTTTCATAATTAGAAAAAATTTTTAAAAAAATGATCGATAGGTTATTCCTCCAAGCTTGCGTATGTGCAATGAGTTTGTGTCCATCTTAATGAATATACAGGGGTAGCTTCATAGTCACGTTTTTTAATGGGACACCCTGCATATTTGGATAGCCCGATAGCCCGAACTAAGTTATTCAAATAAAAATAACTAAATGCAAAAAGACAAGTTTACATTAAACGGTTTTTTAATAAGAAAAAACAATTTAAATATGTATTACAACATATAAAACAAGCAAAAATTATAATATGTTTTCGAAAATTCCACCATTATTTTGCAAAGATTTGTATAATTTTTTGTCATGAAACATTTCTGAATTATTAATTAAATCCCCTACAAGGGCATTTTTAATCATTTATTTTCATGCAAGAAACTCTTTATAAAGTATACGGCAGGTAATAAAAACCGACTATGAGGAATTAATAAACATCGATTTTTATTTTCAAGGAAGCAATCCCAAGGAATCATTCCCTGATAAATCAGTTTTTATTCTCATTATACTATATACCAAACTGTTATTTCAATTATCGTAATATTAACAGATATATTTAAATATGATCTTTTGGATGCATTTATATTACCAGTTAGCCATGACCGAAATGTGGAAATTGTATCAAATATCAGCAACTCTGTTTTTTGTTTTTTGTTTTGTGTTGTATAAAAAGTCGTATGGCAATAATTACAAGTCGGAATATATTTCTGTCTCTCCTCCGCTGAACAAAATATTTTGGCGTTTTCATTTTCATCAGCTGGTCTGCAAAATTATTGTAGTCTGCTAAAAGAGAGTATTGCAAAATTCAAAAATGGTAGAAGGTCTAACCATTATTAATTTTTATAATTTCATTAGGTAATGTCTTACAATTAATTTTAATTCTAGTAATTAATTACTAGACACCACATTCTATAGAATGTGGTGTCTATAATACAATATATAATATATTCTTTTTTTTGGCTAAAATTGTCAATATTTCTTCGGTTTTTTCCGTCATCAATGTATAAATAAAATTATTTTAATACACTGCTTAATAGATCAAGATAACTTAATAAAAAACCAAAGAAAAGAAACATTTATACAGGGTGTCCCAAGCAAAAGTAGGTACCCTGAATAATTTTGGAGATAAATATTTTTTGAGAAACTGGTGAAACACGGCGACCTTGTTTCCAAAGGAGACATATTTTAATGTAATACTTGTATACCTATCATCATCCCTCTACACGGCCACCCCCTCAAAAAATTCAAAGGGCAAAGGGGGTCGAATGATACATCTTTTGAAAGATGTTTCAATTCTTTACATAACTGTGTATTTTTTTAAACTTTTATCGATTCGTTTCTGAGAAATAATTGTTTCATCTTGTTTGACCTGTGCATTATTTGTTGCTGACTTTTCTTTTTAGTCTTACAAGGGGAGGGCACGACCTTGGGAATTTATTTTGGGATGAGACTTCGTGTAATAATTGTACTTCTTTAGGGTGTTCACCCCTTGGAATGGCAACGCTCAAACTATTCGTAGAAAATGACGTTTAAAAATTCAAACTCAGCTTATATACTAGTGAGGTTCTTCGAGTTCCCGCGGCGAAATAGCCTAGCCAATAACGTGTCTGCGTACCGCTTGGGCGCTTGGGGTTCGAATCGCGAGCACGACTTTTTTTTTAATTATTTATTTAATTGTTTTTACAATTACATAAATTTATTATTTAATATTATCGATCATTTAAATAACAATAATGTCAATAATGTTATTTTGCTAACGAAAAAAACTTTAAATTTTAAATCATAATTTAATTATAGTAATAATTTAAATTACTACCAAATAAATATACTATAATTTAAAATACACTATTACTAATGGATATAATAATGATAATAATAGTTTATTAAATTATAGTATATTTATTTGGTAGTAATTTAAATTATTACTATAATTAAATTATGATTTAAAATTTAAAGTCTTTTTCGTTAGTAAAATAACATTATTGACATTATTGATATTTAAATGATCGATAATATTAAATAATAAATTTATTTAATTGTAAAAACAATTAAAAAAAAGTAAGTCGTGCACGTGATTCGAACCCCGAGCGCCCAAGCGGTACGCAGACACGTTATCGGCTAGGCTATTTCACCGCGGGAACTCGAAGAACCTCACTAGTATATAAGCTGAGTTTGAATTTTTAAACGTCATTTTCTTCGAATCGATTGAGCGGTGCGCGTTGCCATTCCAAGGGGTGAACACCCTAAAGAAGTACAATTATTACACGAAGTCTCATCCCAAAATAAATTCCCAAGGTCGTGCCCTCCCTTGTTAGAGTCTTGGGACTGAATATGAATGTTACAGATTTAACTTGTTCAAAATATTTGTTTAATAAAACGCCGCTTGCAACTTTGTTCCCCATTATTGTTTCCAACCTTCTACTGGCCAACAAATATAATGTCGACGGCGCATTTTAATATAAAATTCGAATTAACACATTGCCCACCTTGTTAATTCTTACATCAGAGGTTTCATCTACAGTTAGCTATATTTGCTTATCACGTACTTCATTCTTTATTAACACGCTTTTATTAGCTTCACTTGTATGTTTGTTTGTTTGTAACCGACTCTTTGGACTCGATTTTGACCCACTTTAAACGGACAGATTTAATTGAAACTTTGCACACTTACGAAGAACCGGTAACAATACAATAATTTGATAAGTTTATATCATTATCCTGATCAGAATCGCGAGAATTAAATAATTTCCTTTCCTCACGTATCCTCTGCGTGAGAGCAAGTGGCTTATTACTGTTAGTACATTCCGTGATTCTCAGTTCGTTCGATGGCCGAGCGGGCTAAGGCACAAGTCTTAGTCGACGCGAAACGACGGACTCCTCGGGCGTGAGTTTAAATCTCGTCTATGGCTGAAAAAAATATATTTTTTTTTTCAGAAGTATCTGTTGGATCGTAATATGTTATAATATCAGCATCAATAAGCAATATAAATATAGTTTAAAAAAACTAAAAAACACGCTTTCATAGCACATCAAACTAAAAAGTGAAAAATAAATATAGTTTAAAAAAAACTAAAAAACACGCTTTTAAAGCACATCAAACTAAAAAGTGAAAAATAATTATTAATATAAACTGAAAACAATAATGAACGAAAAATACTAGTATTATTGTGAAAAAAGCGTGGGGCGCTTTGTGCCATATTTTTCGTATATCGAGCAACCCACGCTTTTTTCACAATAATACTAGTATTTTTCGTTCATTATTGTTTTCAGTTTATATTAATAATTATTTTTCACTTTTTTAGTTTGATGTGCTTTAAAAGCGTGTTTTTTAGTTTTTTTAAACTATATTTATATTATTTTCAAGTCGTTTTTTAGCCTGGGGAAGTTGTGATCTTCTCTCGTGGGTAATGGCCACTCAGAATTATAGTTTTTCCAGAATGAACGGAAATGGTATTTCTTTAATACCGATTGTACGCACTTAACACGAAATTAACTCGAAAATAAACACGGGGTACGGATCATTTGGTTGACTATTTTGTATATACACTTGCGATAATGTCGCCTACACTGCTGGCCAACACAACAGTATATTTATCTTTTCCGGTATACCTATTTTAAATCAGAAAATTCAGATATAAATTTGTTTATACGCGACGAGAAATATAAAGGTATCTTATTCTTCGATAAACAAATTGTATGCCGAGAGAAAATAAACTGATATAATGTTTTTACGTAAACGCTTAGGATAACCGGGTGTGTGTGAGTTTACGCAGGCGAGGCTCCCACGGTCGCTACACCTGAGTTTCGCAGATTCAACCGTCTTTACAGTAATAAACAGAAAACAAAACTGAAAATTACAAAAAAAAAAAACTGGAGTATATGAGTTGAAATTTATTATTATTATAGACTGTGATGCTATACATTGGACAAACTGGACGAAATGTAAAAACCTGGTCCTGGACTCCATTCTGGTTTAATGTTTTATGAATCATCTTGTATATTAAAAAAATTATTTTCTTATATTTAGATTTATTAAACTTTTATCAAAAAACTGCAATAAAATAGATTTTTTTGTTTTAACTTTTTTCAGTTTGTTGAATTAAGTACACTTTGGTACTTACAATAATTAATTATTGTATTATCTCAATAATTTACAAAAAAAATCAATAAAACTGTTGTAATTCTTTTTTTTTCGGTGTTCTTGTTACAAATTTGACCGATTAGAAATCTATTAGGTTATAATGGTAACATTTTAATGCTATATGTCAACTAGTTATGGCAAAACAAAGTTTTGGGGGTTGGTGTTAGTAGTAGCTACTTATTTTACTAGGCAAGTAGGCCACAATGGGCCCTTTTTACCTAGGGACCTACAGTTTAGCGTAGACTCCGAACCACGGTCTTCGACTGTCAATTAACCCACCGCCTGGGTCTGCCCGCCTGCACCGCTAGCAGAGTGGTAAACCTCCCGGGCTCGCCTCTCCGCCAGCATCAGGCTAGCGGCCTTCCCAGGATTGTCTGTTGACAGCCTACCGACTGTTAGACGAACTATCGTTCATCCATCCAATTGTCGGACTCGATCAGTGCTGCTTAACTTCACTGATCGAATATCGGAAATTAAACGGATGTCCATACCTCATCCCCGGGAGTTGGTATTAACTGACTTAAAAGGACTTAAATTATCTGATGAATTTTATTCACTTGAGTACTAAAAAAAGACTTTACAACGTAGGGAAAATATAGCACACTATAAGATTTTATTCAACACAAGAATTACAAGCTTACTTGAAAAAGATGATCGGGCACCAATACGCGAAATATTTACTGAAAATAGTGGCGAATTTACAAGGCCTAAGGGATCACACTTAAAGTACTTTCCGGTGTGTTTTAAACGTTCATGCAATAGGTAATATGAAATGAGCAGTCTAGAATCATGGATGGTCTGCCCTCGGTTGTAACAATCTCAGTTTTTCCTTCAATCTTTATTATAGCAAAAATATGTTGAAAAGGAATAAAAAAAAACAGCAAAGAACATTAATTTTAATCTCTGGGCAAGTGGTGCTATGCATTAATTAGGCAACCCAAACTACTCCAACCCGAATACTCAGTTGCCTGGTTACAGTTCATCTAGACCAATAAAAGCTATTTGTCATTGTTTGTCATGTTATGCTACATAGTTTAAATTAAAATGCACGAGTACTGTCCTGGCCTCCCTATATTCAAATACGTTTCAAAAAGAAACGGTTTTAATTATTTAAACTGATAATTCCAGTGCGGCGGCCGCCCACTCACTGGCCTTTATAGTACGAGATCTGGCTGCAGAATTAGTGTACTCATCGAGTATTTGCTAAAAACCAAATTTTTACGCATATTTATGATTAGGAGAATATATATCTACCACGCTGCCTATCAAAACGTGGCCGCAAGTATTTTTAATTAAATTATTATTAATTGACTTTTCGGAAAAAATTTCATTGACTTGTTTTTTCAATAACATATCGTCCACTTCACGACAATATATATAAAGACTCTGAAAAATCACGGCTGCCGTTGCCCACTTGGCCGCACCTCTTCGCAGCCAGGTGTACACAGGTATGATTTTGTTACATTTATACGCTCATAACGTACATTTATTATTTATATATCAAATTAAAGCTAATTTTTTTCTGTTTATTATGATATACCGTTGCCTAATTAAATCTGGCCGCAAATAAGGGTTGCTGGCTGTTAAAGATGATAAATATTAAAGGTAGAGTGAAAGAAAGCTAGCGCGTAACATCACCAGTCAGACGAGGATAGCGATTGCCAGCTGTACGACGATTTAAAGCCATTGCGCATGCGTCGGATGCTAGTGTTCTCAACCACCGGTTCAAACAATAGTAGGTACGACTTAATAATTACTCCAAAAGAATTGTCTTTCTTTTCAAAATGACAAATTGAAAAATTACAAAACAAATGATAAATTTAAAAATTACAAAAAAAATGACAAATTTAAAAATTACAAAAAAAAATTGATATTGATGAAAAATAAAGCCAAGGTTACTTATATAAAAGAAAATTTTATTGTCCAAGTATTGTTTGAAAAAATATTAGATTTTATTCAAGTATTACATCGTTTTTTACATATTAATTAAATATTTAAGCAAATTAAAAATGTCGCAGCTATTCAGTTGAGAACACTAGCATCCGACGCATGCGTAATGGCTTTAAATCGTCGTACAGCTGGCAATCGCTATCCTCGTCTGACTGGTGATGTTACGCGCTAGCTTTCTTTCACTCTACCTTTAATATTTATCATCTTTAACAGCCAGCAACCCTTATTTGCGGCCAGATTTAATTAGGCAACGGTATATCATAATAAACAGAAAAAAATTAGCTTTAATTTGATATATAAATAATAAATGTACGTTATGAGCGTATAAATGTAACAAAATCATACCTGTGTACACCTGGCTGCGAAGAGGTGCGGCCAAGTGGGCAACGGCAGCCGTGATTTTTCAGAGTCTTTATATATATTGTCGTGAAGTGGACGATATGTTATTGAAAAAACAAGTCAATGAAATTTTTTCCGAAAAGTCAATTAATAATAATTTAATTAAAAAATACTTGCGGCCACATTTTGATAGGCAGCGTGGTAGATATATATTCTCCTAATCATAAATATGCGTAAAAATTTGGTTTTTAGCAAACACTCGATGAGTACACTAATTCTGCAGCCGGATCTTAGACTATTATTATTTAAACGTAGATTTTAATCAATAAAGTTTATTCCTGTTGTTATTTCAATAATTTCTAGGTGTGCAGCATAGATGACCTAGAAGATGGCAAGGAGTACGTTGTAAGCGGGAAGGGGGAACTATTCAAGAAAATCGAATATACAAAAACTGATACAATAAGGTCCAAAAGACTGTCCAACACGAAATTCACTAACCAAACCGTGAGCTCTCCCAAAGTTATATCTCCAGACTGTGTTCGGCCTCGAATTGTTACTATTATTAGGAATGGAATTAAACCAAGAAAGGTAAGCATAATAAGGCTATATGTAGTGGATTTGCTAAAGTTTGAGTTCTGGAACACCGAATTAATCTCACATTTACATGAAGTGTAACTAATTTTATTGACTGAAACAGGACTGCTGTTTGAATTTTTTAATTTCTGGAAGAAGTGGAAGAAAATTTATATTAAAAATTTGCTCACAAAAGATACTTCAAAAGTAAAAATCTCTTTTGTATATTGCGGATATTTTTAATTCCTCTGCTTTTTCGTGTTATTTTCTCTACTATATTTATTCAGCTGCCCGATTGTAAAGCATATCTGACAGAATCATTTGGCCTAACACAAATTATTATACATCTGTTCCGTGTGTGTTTGTTTCCGGAGGTACCGTATTTTTCGGCGATAATTCCCCATTATTTGTAGTCTCATCATGTATTGTACAATTCCAACGTGGTTATTATCAGAACTGAAATGAATATGTTTACAATAGTCGTGCTATACTGGTTTTATGTATTTTTCAGACCCTAAGGCTATTGTTGAATAAAAGGAACTCGTCGAGTATGGAGCAAGTGTTAAGTGCATTTTCGGAAGTAGCTCAGTTAGCAGTAAGGAAAGTGTTTACGTTATCAGGTGTATATGTTAATGATCTACCTCAATTCTTCGCCTCTGAGGACGTCTTTTTCGTATACGGTAACGAACGGCCTTCACAGGACGACTTTGAATTAGAATTTGAAGAGAGCAAAGCAATACAGCAATATAAGAAAACCCCTGGCCTTAGAAATGGGTGAGATTAATTTAAAAAAATTTTGCTTCACTTTCTCCTAAATGTAATTATTAGGGTGGAGTGGGAGCAATTATGGATATAAAATGAAAAATTATATTTGATATATTTTAGTGCTGGTCCTAAGCCAAAAATGCCCAAAAAAGAATTAAATAGAACGTATGATTCTGAGGAGAGTTTGTTGAAGAAATTGAGTGAGGATAATAACATAATTTTGCCATCTACCTTAAGGAATAAATATGTAGTAGGCAGAACGATAGGAGATGGTAAGTTAATAAAGAGTTGGATCTCATTAATAAATCTGTTCTTTTTTTTTGTTTTGTTTTAGGTAATTTTGCAGTAGTCAGATTATGTCAAGATTCAGTAACCTCAAAGGAGTATGCGTTAAAAATTATAGACAAATCAAAGTGCAAAGGAAAAGTAGGTGTGTGGTTCATTTTTGTACATATTTTTTATTGTGGGGTTTTTCAGGAAGACATGATAGAAAATGAAGTAAAAATTCTTCGTAAAGTCAACCATCCAAATATAATGGCGTTAATTGCAGAACAAGACACAAAAAATATGCTTTATTTAGTTTGTGAATATGTTACAGGTATATAATAATAAATTAAATTACCATTTTTTACCCCACTTTCTCCTAATAACCATATTGAGGGGTGAGGAGGGCAAAAAGTAGAAAATCTGGAAATGAAAATGTTTTTAGGTGGAGACTTATTTGATGCAATAACAGTAGCTCAAAAATTTTCGGAAGAGCAAGCCGCCCTGATGATAAATCACTTGGTATCAGCACTAGCCTATTTACATAACCTCAACATAGTCCACCGAGATGTCAAACCTGAAAACCTATTGGTAAATTAAAAAATAAAATGATTCTGTTTAATTCCTAAACTTTTATATTATGTATTTTTAGGTTGAACTAGAAGGTAGTCACGTGAAGTACTTAAAATTAGGTGATTTTGGTTTGGCTTGTGAAGTTTCAAGACCACTGTATACAGTCTGTGGTACACCGACGTATGTTGCACCAGAAATTCTAGCAGAATCTGGCTATGGACTTAAAGTAAGTTATCTTACCTTAAAATTACTGATAGTGTATACAGATGTAAATAACTTTATTTTTTATCAAGTCATTATTACTAGACATAAGGAATTTGGATGTCAATAATGTAAATAACAGGGGCAAACTGCAAAACAGGGGCAGACAATACAGTAAACAGTAATTTACCTTTACATAACAGCTCCTCTCTGTTTCACCGCCTTCGTCTCCGCCAATCAACATTTGGTGTTTTTTCGACGACACAGGTTTCGTCACAGTGGATTAACTGATTGGATGATAGGACTGGATTTACATCTGTCAATCTCACTCTTTGCATAAAGCAAGGATGTCAACTAAACAGGAGGTCATACAGCAGATAGTCGCCTAGGGACACAAAAACGATATTCAACATTCGACCATACATACATACTTAATATAATTCCGCTGATTGGTGCCAATATAATCTCGGCGGTTGACGATTTCTCATGGGTGCCGGTTTAAATGCAAAAGCTAATTATTTTGTGAATAAGTACACTTTCAAAAATTACAATTTTTGCTGAAGTGGAATAGCGGGCCATAACGCCGAAGGCAAGTCTGACTAGATAATTGTAGTTGCATGATATTCAAACTCCCTATGTCTAGTCTATACCATTCTCTGTTACTAAAAATAAGAAAACTTCATTTTGTCGAGTTGTTAACATACGTTAAACGTGTATAGGCCCAAATACAGATCCTTGTTGTACTGTTATTTGTTTTTAAGCTGTTACTCCAGAGAAATAAAACTTCCTCTGCGGAATGAGGCCGAACAAGCTGAATTTTTGCAGAGACCTTCGTTTTGATGTTCTAATGAAGCACAAAAAAATCTCATATGCCTACCCTTGTGCGTCTTGAGATATCGAAGGTCAAAGGTCATGAAAATCGATTTTTCGCGAAAATCTCGCTTCCGGTGCAGCTGACGTCATAAGAACCTGTAACAAAACTTACGTAAAATAGTATTCTCTACAAAATTGTTCATATACATTTTTTTCGTACGATCAACCGTTTTCGAGATATAGCATGATAAAGCGAGAGCGCGCATTCGTAATAGGTAGTACTCTATTATACTGCAGAGCTATAAATATAAAAGCACTTTTCTTTATCTGTTAGACTGGAAAATTAAATTCCCATTATTAAAGCCGTTAAAAATTTGTTTGTTTATAAAAAAAATATATAATAAATAATTAATAACAAAAAATACATAAATACATACGTCTTCGTCGGGTTCCACTAGCACCTCGATCAACACAATATCTTCGTCAGACGCTTCCTCTATATCTGTTGGCTCTATGTCTGTTGGCAAAACCTCTTCAGGCTCAAGGTCACTGAAGTCTTCGATGTTTTGCAACTCTGTTGACGGGTTCAGGCATGCCTGTCCGTGACACTGACCACAAACTTTGGAGCATGGCAGCCCGACTTTTCTACACCCGCACTGCGCACCACACCCCTTTTTACAATTACAGAATATTGTATTTAATAGTTCGTCTGGAGCAGGTGGCAGTAGTGTTGTTTTCGGCTGTAATATGTCGTTTTTTAAATCCCAACCCCATTCTTCGGGTTGTAGATTTTCCCCTAGCCAAATCTGTACTTGGTAGTAGACCCGATAAATATGCTGTCGAGCTGCTTCACTGGTAGGTGGAAGGGATGACAATTTAACAGGTCTATTAAGTCGTGTAGCCATAATGAATTGGGTGTATCTAAATTTGTCAAGGTTCACTTCATCTTTTGGAGCACCATACATAGCTAACAGAAAACGCTTTCCGTTCTGAAATACTGTATCTAGCGGGCAGTTTTCTGCTTGAAATATTTGAGCCGAGTGAGTCAAATCGGGATGTTTCTCAAACGGCTTGTCGTACGAAAAAAAATGTATATGAACAATTTTGTAGAGAATACTATTTTACGTAAGTTTTGTTATGGGTTCTTACGACGTCAGATGCACTGGAAGCGAGATTTTCGCGAAAAACCGATTTCCATGACCTTTGACCTTCGATATCTCAAGACGCACAAGGGTAGGCATATGAGATTTTTTTGTGCTTCATTGGAACATCAAAACGAAGGTCTCTGCAAAAATTCAGCTTGTTCGGCCTCATTCCGCAGATGGCCTTTATTTTTACCTTATTTCCCTGGAGTAATAGGCCCAAATACAGATCCTTGTACTGTTATTTGTTTTTAAGCTGTATTATTGTTTCATTCTTTTTTATAGATTGACGTTTGGGCAGCCGGAGTTATTCTGTATATCTTACTCTGTGGATACCCCCCTTTCGTCAGCCAGGACAATGATCAAGAAAAATTGTTCGATTGCATTTTATCTGGCCAGTACGATTTCCCTGAAGAATATTGGCAGGACGTGTCTGCCTTGGCGAAGGAACTTATTCAGAACATGTTACAGTTGGCGCCTGAATTGCGATTTTCCGCGGAAGATGTTTTAGACCATCCTTGGCTACAGCTTGCCAACTGCTAAAGTTGCGCGTAGATTTTTTTCATAGGGATTATGTACAAATTTATTTTATTGCAATTGATTATGCCACTGTACGATATTGCGAATTAGGCAGTAGTAGACAGGTAGAAGATACGTAACCGCAAACAAATTTTAAGCCCTCGAAAATTATTAAATATGACAGTTCCAAACAAATGTGAAATATGTAATGTGTAAATAGAGTATATAAAAAGGACTTCCATTTATAGAATTTACGGCGGTTATCTTATTGTCCAAAATGAGCGGAATTGAATTTCATTTGTCTACCTTATGTTGTTTTACTTATGTATGGATTATGCCAGTAAAACAATACAAAGACAGAAATAACAAACCCATGGCCCAAGAAATGGGTAATTTGTAGTTTCATATTTTTGCCCCACTTACCCTTCATTGCACTGTTAGGGTCAAGTGGGGCAAATGTAGAATTTAGAATTTTTTTTGAAAATTTTTATGTTAGGGATCCTAAAAGTGTATACAAAGCAAATAATCGTTCATTTAAAAGTGTGTTATGTGATGTTGGTTGCTTTTGTATTTTTTTTTAAAGTTAGTGGCCATGTGTTTTTTTCTTAAAATATAGCATTTATTCGGAAATAATGTCTCTGAAATATCATTAATTTTGTGAAAATGTACGAAAATATTTGACAATATATGGAGGTCTGTACTCTGCCTAAAAAAATTGTGATGTACAGTTTTTAATGTAGTTTTAATTTACTTTTTTTTTTTTAGCGAAAATTATGATCTTTCTATAATTTCCTTTGAAAGTTATGTGCTCATTTAGTAATTTTACGTGAAATGTCCTAAAAACATTTTGAAAGCATATCACTACACTTAGGCTTTTTTAACCAAAGCTTTTTTTTATTTAAATTTTGTGATTATTGTATAACTTATACAAGAAAATTATATTTATTATATACCAAAGTGCATTTTTTATATCACGGTACTATTATTGTTAATGCGAAATTCATCTACGAGGAAAAAACATTTTAACGAATTCGTTTCTTTTATTATTTATTGTCCAATATTTTGGACAGCCTGTTGCCATTTAAAACAGTATTTATTTTTTTAGTAATAAAAGAAACAATTTGCTATTAACTAAAAAAATTGATCATCCTTTAATTGTATCAAATCATTTCAAATTGAAAATTTGAGACTTATTTTGACGTACGAAGTATTATTTATTATAGTTATTTAATTTTTATGTAGCATAGCATACACCTATTTAGATCTTATCTACAATATTTTACTCTTTTTTATACGGTTAATTAATTTATAGATTACATGCTGTAAAGTACAGTAGATTTGTAAATATATTATTTAAGTAGATTTTGGTGTTTTATTTTCCATTGCTATCCCTGCCCATGCTGGAGTTGTTTTGTGCAGTTCCAGGACAAGACTAGTATATTGTAGTCACCGAAAAGTTTAGTGCAGTCTAAGAAAATTGAATTGATCTGGGTGAAGAGGGGAAATAATTCAAACCAAAATGCTTTTTGAAGTTACTATCGTCTTAAGAAAATGGACGCTGTTACCGTTCTTGGATGGATTTTTATATTTTACTGTAACTGATTCCAAATGTTTACAAACCGATTTGTTTTTACATACGGATTACAATTGGTCAATTGGGTTCAAATCGGATAAATTTGGATTCGAAAGTTTTAAATGGTACATCAAATATTTATTTAATGTATGATATATGTTAAGCACCTCATTGGGTCTAAACTAGGGCCGCCGATTCAATAATCGATCGTTAGGAAAATCGTCTTTGGAGCTGAAAAAAAATCGATTTTGAATTGATCATTTTCCTTTTCGATATTTTAACGAATCCATTCTCAAACGAATAAATCAGGAACATTATGTATTCTTCTCTCTTTTTTTATATCCTCAAACTAGCTTTCTACTAATGAATTACTAGTTCTATTCATGTTCTATCCAGACATATTACGCATAATCCCCTTCCATAATGGGGTGTAATGCAAATAATCAAATCAAATCCACATTTTCGCATTTATCAATCAGTTCTAAGTTTGTTAATAATTTAACTGGGGCACATACAGAACAAAAATATTTGAAAAATGGAATAGGTACGTACAAGCTATCATGTTTACTAAAGTAATTCTTATAGATATTTTCTGCACTTTATTTCAAATTTGTGATTGAGCACCTGGTATTTTCTCCGTATTTTGTAAACAGAGTTATTAAATTATTATGAGCCTCTTTAATTTGTTCATTATTATATCTTGACGATAGACATTATAAAACCAATTTGTTAACGAATCAAAATATGTAATTATTATTGCAGCTGTCATAATTTCTTTAAAAAAACGTTTTTCGAGAATCAATCTTTAACTCGACATTTAAATCTTTAGGGACCATTTTCATAAAGTGCGCACATCATAAATGAACTGTAATTAATGAATTTCATTGGTTCATTTAACATTTCACAATCTTGAAACTTATGGTTAAATAATCAAGTAAAGAGACTAAAGCTCTAGAAATAACGTGTGAATTAGCGAAACTAAATACCCCCAAATAGTGGCCACCTGTTTTGCTCCTCACAAAAAATTTTAAGGTCATGAAATATTTTAAAAATAACTGGGTGTTCACAAGAAATTATATCAAATAAATGATAAATTTTATTTGTCTTTTGTTTTTTAAATACACCTGAATATAAATAAATGCGTGGACAGTAGCCTAAGACATTCTGTTAGAGACTACCAATGCAACTGATTAATGTTAGTGAGCATAGCAAATTTTCTATCTAAATCTAAATTTATTCTTCCCATGAAATATTCCGAAAAATTATTTTTCTCTGTGGAATGTTGTGTTCGTGGAATAGGTGCAAAAAATCATTTGATCCGTTGGTTTTCTTTCGTCTTGTAATAAATTCATTAAAACATCGATGACAAAATTAGAAAAAAAATTTTGTCATCCAAAGTAATAATTAGTAATTAAATCATCTATTTTCTTAATGTTTTAAGACAAATTTACGAATCCTGCTCCAGTATATCCTGTACCATAATTATTTGTAATAATTTATGTTGTCTACTAAGTAGTTGGATAGTAGTTTTATTTCATTAATAGCCTCCATTTACGGTCTTTACCACATGGGAACTGATAAGAGGGAAACAATATTTTAGGAATCAAATAGAAAGAGGGAAATTGCTCCAATTTTGATAAAATCTTTTTAAATATTTTATTTCTTTCAGTCCTCTGTACTTTTATACCTTTTAAAGTATACAACACAAAGTCGTACCAACTCTTGTCATTTATATCCAACACAGCTTGAAATTGATAATAATATTCATACATGCTTTTAAGCCCTCCATCATTTTCTAAATATGTAAGCTTTGCTTCATCACAATGAACATTTTTAACGGTATAAGGATATTTTATCTCTATCATACCATCATCTCCGATCAAACCGTCCGGAGATCCTTCTAAATAAGAATAATCTTTGTGTATATGCAAACCAGCTGTAATACATGAATTTTCTGTTATTCTTGTATATTCTTCTTTTGCGAATTATAGATCATGTTGCATGGTAGGTGTAATGATTTCACTTTCATTTAATATAGTGTCAACGATGTATGTATTTGTAACAAGGAGATCTTGCTTTGACAATGCTTCCAAAAAGGAAAATGGTTAACCAAGTTCTCCCCTCTTCCTTCCACAAAATATAATTATTTTGCTGTCTGGTATTTTCTTCTGTGCGTAATCTTTTAGGGAAGTACTTACAAAAAATGTTCGTTTTTCATTTTTACATCACATCGTTGAAAAATATACAGGGTGTTCCGTTTGAAAAAATTGAGAAAATTCAATTTAAAAAGTTCTTAATTGAATACTAATTTTTGGCCACCCTGTACATTTTTAGGAAATGAAAATGATTCAAAAATATTAATTAGATGTTTCGTAACTGGTATTCACATAAGTTTTTCTTAAAACCCATAACTGTGACTGTGGTGATTTTTTTTAATATCCATCTGCAGATGGCATTATTTCAACAAAAAAATTCATTACATCAAAGTGGTTGGGAGATAGCCAATAATAATACAGGAATGAATAGAGCCTAGAAAGAGGCTTCAAAAAATGTACTGATATACATAGTATTCCATTTAAAAAAAAAGGGCACTTGGTCCTGTAATTTCGTCTTGGCTCGCTCTGTATGTTCGAACATAATTTCCAGTTATAGACTTTTCTATCTAGTTTACTTGCAATTTTTTAAAAAATTTCTAGCTATCGTAGAACTCGAAATATCGAGGTCCGACGCACTATTGCCCCACCCTGTATAAATATAGTGGGCACCTATTTTGCTCCTCACAAAAAATTTAGAAGTGAAATATTTTAAAAACAACTTTGGAAAAGTGTTTACAGGAAATCATATCAAATAAGGACAGATTTTATTTGTCGTTCGTACTTTAAATATACCTGAATATAAATAAATGGAGTGGATGCAAAATTGCGCCTGACTGTATAATTTTACATTAAATGGTACTGATATTTCCTGATATTCTCCATGATCTTTCTACATTGGATCTCTGTCAAGTTCATTCTTGGCCTCTGACTTTATTTTCCTTAAAGTACAATCCGATTTAACATTTTGTAAATTTCCTTCATTAGCAATAAGCTCTTCTCACGTAGGTGGTTATTTTAGTTTTGTGGAAATAATTATGTGTATGTCGACTATTTTATCTTAATATATAATACACCATAATACACCACATGAAATTACAACCCCCTTTATCCCTGAAGGTCTGAAATGACTTTGTGTGGGAGAGGGCTACACATTTAGAGACACTGGACACACACCCAATATCCGAGTATACTACGATTAATCTCTCTCACAGAAAAATCCTAGTTCCTCGACCGGGAATCGAACCCGGGACCCCGAGGTTTCGAGGCAAGTACGTTACCTCTAGACCACGGAGCCACATTTTATTTCTATTTTATTTTTTTTACAATTGCGATTGCCATAATATATTTGGCAAAAAGTATTTATAACTGGCGACTTTTTTAAATATTTCACTTTTTTAAAAATCCTGTTTTTAATAAAATACGCATAATATTTCCGAACCAATCTGCCTTCTTCAATAATACTTTCCCAGATGTTTTGTGGAATCACAATACTACCTTCAACACTTAAATGATAAATTCTTATGTGAAATTTCTCTGCCATGAATATTTTTTGTGTTTAGGTAATATTCTATTTTCTGGTGAAGTAGACAGAACCAATAAACTCTTCGGACTATCAATACCCTCACTATTCACATCCAGATCCGCACAATTTTCATAATCGCCGGATTTGGTCATATTTTGCTTTTTGTCATTTAATGCATCGGAAATATTCAAATCATGGTTCATAATCGTGGTGGATAATCAAATCTTATAATTGCTTTGTTTCATTAACCTCAAATTTGTCATATTATAATTGGTAATTATAATTATAAGTTCCCTATTTGTTTGATTTTCCACTTTTTCAATGGACGATTCATAAAACCTGTTCATAGCAGTATGCTCAATATTGCCGGAACAGTTTAATTCTTTGTTTGCTTGAAAGAGTTCTGGATCAGTCAAGCCATTTAAAGAATCTTGATATATATATTGTTACGCGTTTGCTATCCACACAAATACCTATACTCGTAGATTCGTTGATTGAAAGTCCAGGCAACACTTACTCACTAATTTATTTACTAATTAACAATTAATAACAATATATTAATTACTGTCTTAACTATAATTACACTTGAATACTTATAAGTCTCTTCCTTATTTCTTCTTTACTCGTTCACGTTCAACTTAAGACTGAGTCTCGTCCCACCGTCTTATTTATACATCCATTCACACGGTCTAGAGCATTTCAGAATATTACCGGTCGTTCTTGTACAATTCCAGTTTCATCTAACCAGTCTACACAGTCCAGTGGCGTAACACTGCCCCCTTCTTAAGCCTGAACGTCCCGATTAGGCAATTCATTGTTCCCTGCATGCTTGGCTAGTCTCTCTATATGTACTACCTTCATCTTGGATTTTGGACTTTGCTGAATTCTATATACAACATCGTTTAGTCTGGTGACGTCAGTTAAGGACCTTCCCAGAGAGGGTTAAGCTTCGTGGGCCTGTCTTTCTTTCGTTGTGGGTTATATAGCCAAATCTACTCTCCCATCTCGTACCCTCCTGAATTAGCCTTAAGATCATAACGAGCCTTCATACGGTCACTTTTTATTGCAATTCGCTCAAAAGAAGCCCTGGCGATATATTGCTTATTTCTTATTTGTGGCCCCATTCTTGCCGCGCAAACTTCACATTAGCGGCATCAAGCCTCCACTTCTTGACGACTGTTTACCTAGTAGAAATGTACTCGTACTTTTGTCAAAGTTTTGTTGATGTCAAAATGTCCGCCAGACGTTTCATTCTGTACTTGCTGAAGTACATTTGCTACGTGACATCTGGGGATTACCAATTTCAAAGTAACTTTCCTCCCATTGGGACTTTTCCACGCTCTCTTCAGCAGTGCATCCTCTACTCTAAGAGATCCCATTGTGACCATAAGGCCCACAGCTCCACTGATTTATTTAAAATGTCCTTCGATCCAATCGGGTCGGGTTCCTCTTTCTTTCCATTTCAGAAAAGGACCAGTTTGCTTATCGTTTAACTATGCTTCCCTTAACGACCCTTTTGTCCAATAATTCGGAACATCAAACTTAACGGTATTCATTATTTGTACATTTTGCTGTTTTTCCTCACGGTGGCAATGCTTGAAGTCTTTCTGACACGGTCTTTTGGAAAGGCCATCTGCCATATTCCCCAAAGTACCAGCTCGTCAGTTTTCCTGCGGCTTCTCCATTACCACAGCATAAAGAAAATCTTATGCTGTGCCATTACTGCGACATTTACTCTCTCAGGGCTGCGTTGACGACAGTTACTCTGAATATGGCCCACTATCCCACACTTATAACAGCGCATGCCTCCTCCACTCTGTCTCCCACTACTTTGCTGTTGGCTTTGTCTCGGCTGGAGATTCGAGTTTATCAGTAGTTGTAGGGTCTGTGGTATTTCGGACATTACATCTTGATGTTGAGCTCATGACAGTTCCTCTTAATATGGCCCAATTTGCCACAATTATAACAGCGGATACCTCCAATCGGGTTACCGCTATTTTGTTGTTCTCGTCTCGTTTGGGAATTCATCTTTGTCAATAGTTGTGCGATCAACTTTTGTAACTCGGTTAATACGACTTGCATGGTTTTATTTGCCGGGTCTCCTCCACAGCCATGGATCGCACTCTCTGGTCTGATTGTGTGGTATCCTCATAGGCAGCCTCAATTTCAACGTCCATCCGTTGTAACAATGCTGCAAGCTTGTCCTGTGTTTGCTTCTCCTCCATATTTCTTGTTGTTGGCATTAACTCACGACACGTAAATCAATTTCAAAATAACGTTTATTACACTATAAAGTCCGTAAAATATTAATATCACGTCTATTTTATATTTTAATAATCGAATGTTCCAGAAAAATCTCGAAACAGCACTAGAAAGTCTTATTTAGAGTCTATACTTCTTTTGTGTTGACAAAATTCACTTATCTCCACTAATTGTGCAATGGAATGTTCGAGAATTTTCACGAAATATCACTAATAAGTCTTGTTTTGAGTCTATAACACGTTCCCGTTAACACAGTTTACTTATCTTCTGTGGTTTCCAAATCAAATGTTCTAGAATTGTCACTAAAAGTCACTTATAGTCTTGTTTTTAAGTCTATAACATGTTCCCGATAATACAGTTCACGTAACTTCTGTTGTTTCCAAATCGAATATTCTAGAATTTTCACTAAATCGAATGTTCTAGAAACTTCTCGAAAATTCACTTTAAAGTCACTATTCAGTCCAGAAATAGTCCTCCAAATACTGTTCAGTGGCTTAATTCTCCGTGTTACCACTAATTTCTGAGAAGAACACTGTAGAACCTTTTTGAATATTCTAGAAATATCTCATCCAATCCACTTCCGACACCAATTGTTACGTGTTTGCTATCCACACAAACACCTATACTCGTAGTAAATTCGTTGATTGAAAGTCCAGGTAACACTTACTCACTACTTTATTTACTAATTAACAACTAACAGCAATAGATTAATTACTGTCAACTATAATTACAATTAAACACTTTAAGTCTCTTTGTTATTTCTTCTTTACTCGTTCACGTTCAACTTAAGACTGAGTATCGGCCCACCGTGCGTCTTATTTATAAATCCATTCACACAGTGTAGAGCATTCCAAGTCTCATATAACCAGTCCACACAGTCCAGTGGCGCAACAATATGTTGTTTGTGTAATTTTCCCCCGGAAAAGAATGCTTTGAAATAAGTTGTTTCGTTGTATTCTTTTATATAAAACACTTGCATATTTTGTGTAAATATTTTGGTGCTTTAGAGGAACTGATGATGACACTTTCTTTAATATTGTATCACTCAAATTTAAGCTAATTGCATCGTCATGTGTACAATTTGATATTTCGAGTTTAATTGCATTCGCAATTTTTTTGAGGGTCCTATTCTTAGGAAAAACCAGTTTAAGAAATGTATAAAGAATTTTTTATAAAGACCTAAATATACTACTAGTTGAATAATTAAAATATCAAAATAATTCTAAAGATTTAATCATAAACAATTAAATATAAGATCATTAACAACGCAATTACAACTTAAAATGTTGCCAGGTAGTAATAATTAAATAAATTAATTCCTTGCTGCCTTAAAAATATACTATATTTATTTTATTTATTATTTAATAGATGTTGAGTGAAGTTCATCTCTCACACCCCGTATGTAATGTACATTGTTGTTGTCGACATATTCCGTTTATGCGGAAATTCCCAAAAGACACCTCGACTTCATTTTTCAGCGTCCTTCTCGTCTTTTCTTGAAATAAAATAAAATTATTTCAGACCTGAAAAAGCTGAAACGTCGTTATCAGCGCAGGCCTTATTGCAACCCTCTGGTACGTGCGTGGGCGGTCCACAGCACTCTGTACTAAAACAGTATCGCGCCACTACCTATTTGGAGTACACGTGTATGGAAATTCCGGGGAGGTTACGGGAAATCCAGGTGGTTCACGCGGAAATTAAATAAAATACGACAAAATTGGTGGCTATTTTTTTTATTATTGATGCAATGTGATAATTTTGTACTTATTCTAAAACTATTGACACTAGTTTTTTTTAGATTGAAAAAAATTAGACATGTTCTTATGTGTATTGTACTGCTTATTGTTTTCTTTAACCGTATTAGCTCCAAACTTTATATATTTCAGTTGGAATGAAATATGTTTCAGTTTTCTAAATGGTATTAGAAACAATATCAAATGTTTCTTGCATGTTGAAAGAATATTCTTATTAAAGTTGTGTGTGAAACTTGTTTAAAATTTAAAATGCTTTTGTGGCAAAG
Organism: Rhamnusium bicolor; assembly: GCA_029963845.1. NCBI lineage: Eukaryota > Metazoa > Arthropoda > Insecta > Coleoptera > Cerambycidae > Rhamnusium > Rhamnusium bicolor. Next base: position 3,121,026 of record JANEYF010001596.1, on the reverse strand, counting down.
TAAACAAAATTTTGGCTGTTTTTGGAGATTTAAACGATTCTCTTTTTCGTCTGATCTGGTGAATATTTAACAATTTTCTTGCGATTTTAACTGTTTAAAAAAAATCTGTAATTGAGAGCTTTATATAATTTACAATAGGTATTACCATATTTCTTTTTGTTAATTTAGGTTTACTGCTTGTTTCAATAAAAAAATATACACCACCTCAGCTGTCAGAGATTTTAACCTACGTTTAATTATAATTAATGACTAATGACAATGACAATGAGTAATGTTCCAGATTAATTTTCATACTTTTGTTTAAAGACTAGTGTACACTTTTTTAATCCAGTCATTTTAATGTGTTGTGTGTTTAGTTTTAATTTCTTCTCAGAACTGTCTTATTAAAAACAGAATGTGACACAAGTGTTGATCGACTGAATTTGGATATTATTTGTGTCTAGTGCCACGGTTTGTTAGTTTAGAAGCATGTGGAACTAATCTCCAACTACTAGGCACGTGGTGGCATGCCGTAATAAATAGTGGTAGGTATACGTGCCATTTATTTAGAATAGACATAAAGTTTTTCATCTTTTTATTGAAAAAAATAACGAGATTAACCAAAAATTCACACCCGCAAAAACATTGTATTTATGCCGTAATTAAATTTAATATAAAATAGGCATATAGGTATATGTCGCTGATTATATTTAATACAAGGCAAATTTGAATAGAACTTAATTTTATTGTAAATGATTGTTTAAATTTTAATTTAATTTATACTTTTGTAATACCTATTACAGGTACAATTTTAATTGGAAATATGTTTTGATTTTTTTTTTTGAAAAATTATGTTTTTTATTTTTCTGAGAAGAGAGATATGTGTTCTTGCATTGTGCCAAAAAGTCACAGATATAAATAAGTTTCTAGTTAATAGTTTGTTGGATTGATAATGGCGCCCACTTATCTAGTCTTTTAACTTGCTTCATACCCTATTAGAAATTAGTTACTGGAATCAACGAATATTCTAAATGATATTTTACAAGTTGTTGGCTGTTAAAGTAGAAATTATTTCTTCAATAAAAAACAGAAAAAACTTATAAGGGCAAAATGTGCGCAAATGCACCCCTTTTACGTAAAAAATTCGTCGCGCCCGCCAGAGCACTTTAGACCCCACTCCCGTTCCTCGTTAGCGGGATACAAATATACCAATAGACTTGACAATAGAAGCCATACAAAATAAATGGAATGATATCAAACAATTTACAAGCATAGAGGTAAAAGAATTTATCTCTACCATAAAATTTATATTAAATTCAACACTTCTCGTTCAATAAAATCTTTTATAAACAAACAGAAGGATTAGCTATGGGCCAACCACTTTCAGCAGTGTGTGCAAATTTAACTCTGGAATATCTAGAAAACCAACTAATACCGACACTTTCAAATAAAATTGCATTTTATAAACGATACGTAGATGATTGTCTACTATGCGTTAATAAAAATGAGATACAGTACAGATTACAGAAATTCAATGAACAACACAGAAAAATAAAATACACATTAGAAACAGAAAATGAAAATAAAATAAACTTCTTAAACCTGACTTTAATTAGATCTACCAGTAGAATTAAAACTAATTGGTATCAAAAAAGTATAAGGTCGGGACGATATACCAACTTCCAATCAAAAACTAGTAATAAATACAAAATTAGCGTTATAAACAGCCTCGTGGACAGGGCCATTTTACTATCAGATAAACTGTTTCACAAAGAAAACATAATTAAAATCAAAAACATTCAAACAATTAGCATACAGAAACGATAATAGCATAAATAAATTATAATCAAAACTAAAAGATCCAATAGAGAAATTAAATCAAACCCATGTTATTTATAAAATTGATTGCTCAGATTGCGATAGGTGTTACATTGGACAAACCCAACAATATTTAAATAAACGTATAAATCAGCATAAATTATCAATTAGAAATTCCATAGCAACTGCTAATTCATGTAGCACAGCATTAGCTGAACACGCCATAAATAATTCACACAATTTTAACTTTCCGGATACAACCAACCTGCATAAAGAAAGAAATTCCAAAAAACGCATGTTTTTGGAAATGGCCGAAATACAAAATAACAAAAAAACAGTAAATTATCAAACAGATATAGAAAATCTAAGTAGCATATATCGCAATCTTATTCAATAGTAACAATCTTTATACATCCTGTATATGTGCTAACTGCAAAATCTCTTCTCAACGGCTATCCAATATCATGAGAATGCTTACAATAACTCTGTCACTCGGACCATCAATATAAGTATACTATCAGCTGTTATAATTACCTACTCTTAAAAAGAACACACAACGACGACACCAAATACTAATCATTCTGTCTAACTCGTCGAACTACAACACATACCTACCAAATAAAAAAAATAAAACCAGCCCATATAATGAAATTAAAATAGAAAATTTATATTAGGTAAGAAAACACTTTTTTAGATATGTATTCTGTCACTAATCTAATTTAACACTTATGTAAAACCATTATTTTTAGCCTTTAAACTTTGAAAAAGTCCGAAAACTCGGACGAAACGTAGGACAAATTGTTCATGTACCTGGCTGGAAGTCCTCTAGAAATAAAAATAGGAAATAAAGTTTTTTCTGTTTTTTATTGAAGAAATAATTTCAATATTCTAAATTTCACTATTTTCTCTCGTAAAAATATTTATTAGAAATAACACTTTGTTAAAACTACAGTGTAATCTCCACTTCACATCTTGTTAATAAATAAGGCCAAGAGCCTATTTGATAATATTTATCAACATTTACAACTGTCCTGACCTACGAACCCACCGGCGAGGAGCCGACAGACAACATAAAAGTTACCTATTTGGAGCGCAAATTGTTTATGAGAGGCCTAATAAAACAGGTAATTATAAATCATAGAGGGATTTAATAATATTAATATAAAAATATGTTATTGTGGTTGTAAGATATAAACGTAGTATATAAAGTTTTCGACTTATTTTTCATCAAAAAAATCATACTTTAAAACTTGGTAGATGTTTTTGAAACACCCTGTATACATTTCCCATTTATTATTTCTTTTTGTTAAATTTTGTTTTTCGGCCATATTTTCTTCAGTAGATCAACTGTTTTTCTGTTGCCAATAAAAACTCAGAAACTGATTGTGAGTGAGAGAGTTACAATGATTACTCCGCTGAAGACGTTACTTAAACTAATAAAAATGATTATAAATAAATTTATCACACGCTTGTATAAACAAAGTACGCATATTTCATTCAGTTATTTATTCACAAAATCTTGGCCAGACCGGAATGAATAGGGAAATAGTAAATATTTACGCTTCTGTCATGCTTTAATACATAAATTAAAAGAAAAACAGTGCTCTCTGTACACACGAAAGCAGACAGAAAGGCGGTATAAGAGACACACGCGTGTTTAGCAGTGGCGTTACATATATCAAGTATTTCGAACTTGGAATCTTATAATTATTCTGTATAGCTTTGCCTTTCAAAAATAATTATATAACCATATAGTTTACATAGTTCCGCATACATTTTTATGACATAAATCAATAGTATGGTTTCGTAGTTCAGCGGTTAGGACACTTCTCTTTCACCCCGGGATCCTAAGTTCGATCCCCGGCCGAGGAAATGGGATTTTTTCTAAAGCACAAATTAATCCTCGCATATTCGGATATTGGGTGTATGTCTGTTGTCTCTAAACGTGTAATCTTCTCCAGCACAATGTACCTCGTGGTACCTTTAGTGATACAGGGGTTACATTACTGTGGTGTTTAATTTTAAGTACTTAATTTAATGATAGGGGTAGGCGAATTCTTAATGCATTGAATAATATTCATACCATTACTAAACACATAATGACTTATTATTTTTTGTCATATAATTCCGACGTTATATTATTCTTAATTATTTTTTATCATTAAAGCTGGCCGAGGTGGCTGGAGTACAACCACGGTCTTGCGCTGGCGTCACACATGCCGATTTAGAAGTGATTTACGCTGCAGTCTTATTTGAAAGGTTAATGCGTGAGGTTGTACCTATAAATTATACATAATGTCAAACGCGCCAAAGGGTAAAAAACGACCGTACGCGGATACAGTGAATAAATTTATCGGTGAATTTCCGGATTTATTCTATGACGGATGCAAAATAATTTGTAAAGTTTGCAATCAAGACTTAATGTGCTGGCACAAAACAGATTGTCGTCGTCATATCAATACCATGCATCATCAAAATAAAAAAAATGGCTGCTTTTGACAACTCAGTTTATGTTTGATTTATTGTTAATGTTAATAGCCTGTAATATTCCGTTACACATAATGGATAAACAACTATTTCGGGAGTTTTGGAATAAATACAATCCCCAGGTGAACTTACCAAGTCGTACATCGTTACGTAGATATATTCCAGCTGTTCGTGAAGACATTGTAAATAGGATTAAATGTGGATTAAAAAATACACGGCTCTGGTTATGTATTGACGAGACGACAGATTGTAAAAAAAATTCTATTTTAAATATTATAGTACGTGTACTGGACCCTCTTAAACCAACATTTCCACTTTTACTAGCTAGTAAAAGACTAACTGCGTGTACTAGCAAAATAATTACGCGTGTGGTGTTGGAGACATTCGAAAAATTTGAACTTTCAACAAGTCTAGTATTGATGTTTGTGACTGATGGTGCCGCGACAATGCGCGTGGTAGGCCGTTCTCTTCAAACAGACAATTGTAGGTTTTTACATGTTACGTGTAAAGTGCATGCGTTACATCTTGTGGCAGAAACGATTCGAAAATGTTTTCCAGAGGTAGATGCATTAATAGCAAATATAAAAACAGTATTTCTCAAATCTCCTAAACGGCTTCGAGCATTTCACAGACAGTGTCCTGGTATCCCTGAACCACCAGAGCCGATTCTTACACGTTGGGGAACGTGGTTGAAAGCGGCTTTTTATTATGCTGAATATTTTCAACAAATAAAAGCTGTGATACTACAGTTCAACCCTAATGAGGCTGCAGCTATTAGGGAAAGCCAGACAAGCTTTCAAGAGGTTTCCCTTGAAACAGATTTAAAAAAGTATTAATAACAATTATAGAGGACTACACGACGCAATAGTTCGTTGTCGTTAGTGGAATCGCTGCAAATAGTGGACGACGTAAATACACAGCTACAGGCTATAAATGACGCAAAAAATAATCGCGTTAGTGAAAAATTCGAGAGTGTATTACAGAAAGATCCTGACTTTAGCAAATTACGACAAATTTGTGATGGTGCATCTACAACTTCGTTAAGTGAGTTCACAGATTGTTTTACTTATGCCTGTATTACATCGGTAGATGTCGAACGGTCATTTTCAAAATACAAACATATTTTTTCACCAAAGCGAACATCGCTGACGGAGACAGCTGTAGAAACATACCTGATGCTATTATATTATAGATCTTCCCCACTTTGTAATGACGACAATCAAACTACTTCATAAATCTGCTTAAAAGGGTGAATTTTATACAAATTTTTATAAAATGTAACATTATTGTTAAAATTTATTTCCATTTATTGTACTTATTCAAGTATTATGATATGATGTAAACATATGAGTCATATGACGGATCTGTCGGCCAGGTGACCTCGGCCAGCTTTATTTATCATAATAAAATTTATATCACACGTCGTCTGGTCGGTAACATTCAATCAGGAACATATTTTTCCCAGAATAAACGAAAATGTTCTTTTGTAAGTATATATTGCGTAATATTGCACACACTTAACAAAAATTAGGTCATACAAGAACCTCCCAGTACGGAAATTTTAGTTTATAATTTTTTATATTACGTTCACTTTGATTATGTCGCCTATAATTACTCACATGTCAACCGATCAAACATATCCGACAAATAAGACATTGTATCACAATTCCATTATATTTTAAATCTAGAAACCGTGTGATAAAATTATGAAGTTTTTGCGAGAGAGACAATGAACGTCGAGGTTTTGCCATTGCGAACGCTGGAACGCAACTAACAACGTATACTTATATGTTTTCCTTTACATACTTTTTTTATTTATAATGCTCTTATATAATTTATTTTAGTTTATAATGATCTTACCTTGAAAACTCCTTTGTGGTTTAATATCTATACCTATGTGATTCGGTATATAAACAAAATATCGACCGGTACTGTAGATTGCAAGTATAAACGTTTTGGGGATCATTTTCCAAATGAGTATGTGAAAAATGAATTAAATAGTGTGACACAGATGTCTAATGTCCATTAACATACATACATTTCTCAGATTTGAACATCGATTTTGAGGTTATGCGTGAATTTAAAAATATTGTATACCCGACATAAGGTGGATTTATGCAGAGACATTTATCATTTATCATTTAGGATTTAAAATTTATCATTTAGAATTTATGCGTTAAAGTCTCATAACGTAATGAACCAATTTATGCAGCACATTTATCATTTAGCATTTTACATTTTACATTTAAGAGTCTGGCAACTTTTAACTTTTAGATTAAATGTTAAATGAAAATCGTACTGCGCATGCCTAAACATGTGAGGTTAGGTTACAAATCCCTAAACCAAATTATTTATTGGTTGTCGTCATCTGGGCAGGAGCAGAAACCTTAAATTTGATTGGATGTTTCTTAAATGATGTGATAAATATATTGTGCATAAATGCGTATTGGCATTCTTTAATCTCTCATTTAAATGCTAAATGTTGAATCTTAAATGATAAATGTTAAATGTGTCTGCATAAATCCATCTATATTTTTGAAAAATTTATAGTTTTAGGCAAGATTCCAAAAAGCAAAAACCATGTACCTTTAAGGGTGACCTTGAGGTAGTATTCGAGGGGCCCTTACATAATATTGTTTTTAACAGCCCCCCTCTCCCCTCGCCAATAAATATTTTTCAAGTGAAGGCCACATTTTAAGAGACACGGTAATTTACAACTCATTTTTATATGAGAATTCATACCTTACATGAGAATTCATGCCTAATATTAGGATTAGGTTAAAATCATTTGGTATATTATTATTATTATTATTATTATAACTTTTTGTTTATTTTTCATTATTAATGAATAAAAGTTGCTGCTATACTTTACCTCATTTAAATAATTATGCTTATTAATGCCCCTTTGTCTACGCCACTTGCACTTCTAGTAGGCACATGTAGGCTGTCAGGAACTTCCGGCTTTCCGGACCAGGTGTTGCAATTATAGATCGATATAACGTTATAACATAAAATTCGTGTGGGTGCACTGAGCATTAAAAAAAACACGTGAGTTACCGGGAACACAACTTTTGCTGCCGGCAGAAAATCAGTTAAAATTCATGAATTTCTCATTTATCTAGCCATATCTACCCGATCTAATCCCTAACCCCCATTCTAGATAAATGGGTTTTTAATTAGGATGGTTAGGTTTGTTATTCATGCGTGTATGTCATGCGTATGTACAATTTTTTTAGAAAAAATTACTAGTTCCGTGCAAGGGAGGTTTCCCCTTCGTAACTCTTTAACGAATTGTTTTTATATAACCATTAGGTGTCCGATGATACGATTATTAGGGTGTAACTTTAGAAATTTTAAGTTCTATAATGTGATCATCACATAATTTATATTTTCTGAAAACAATCTAACTAACAAATAGGCAAAATTGAAAAACTCAGAGACAAAATAAATATAAGTACATAATTATTTCGTCTTAATAACATAGGGGGAGACCGGGGTTAGTTGACTAATGGGGTTAGTCGACTTATTGCCTGTAGTTTTTATGTAATCTAATAGATGGCGTCATAACAGCGATTTTCGTGCTTATCGGTATTAGATCCGCCATTAGACGTATCGCTGTGATGAACGGACGTGTTTTGTGTCAGTGAGAATAATTAATCCATGATCATCGTTGGTAAGTAATTATTTTTGTACTGATAAACTATTAGTTATTGTTCTTTGGGTTCCGTTTTATCACTTTTTATAAATATTTTATGAAAATGTGATCGTTTCACTATAGGATTTTATATATTTTAACCATACATATATTTGCGTGCTTTAAAATACAGCCTAAAAAATATGGCTCCGTCGTACGGGGCTTCTTGACTAAGTACATGTGGGGTTAGTTGACTACTTAGTCAACTAACCCCTATAGGTAAATTTTGGTTAGTAAAAAATACCGAATGGGTGGTTATCTAGAAAACCGGCAGAATTACATTAACAAAATTTGGTACAATACAATAATTGGGCCCGTTGAATTTGAAGATGGAATCGGCGACGTTGCCAGGTGTCTTTATTGTTCCGAAAAGTCCATAGATTTTAAAATTAGCCTTAAAGTCAGCAAGCCTAATACCCCGATTCCCGCGTTTTACAATAAATTTTATTTATATATCTTTGCGGGTTTCAGATATTATCAACCATCCTTGTATTACCTACTGTAATATCTTCTTTGTTACAGTCATAACCATGCGAACTTACAAACGAAAAACTGACAAAGGCAAAACACCACCAGATGTTATGTTACGGGCAGTCCAAATGGTCATAAATGAAGGTAGGAGTGTTAACAGTGTTGCCAAAGACTTTACTATCCCTCAAAAAAACACTTGACCGCTACGTGAAAAAAGCCAGAACGCAGAACGAAAATCGTACTGAAATTAAATTAGAACGTGTTGGATATTTTAATAGGCGACAAATTTTTTCTCACGAACACGAAACTCTATTAGCTGATTACCTAAAACGAGCCTCGGATATTTACTACGGATTAACACCTAAAGAACTCAGAAAATTCGCTTTTCAATACGCTAGCTCAAATAAGTTTGAGGTTCCGGCAAACTGGACTAAGAATAAGATGGCGGGTGAAGATTGGGCTGCTGCTTATATTAAAAGAAATAATAGTTTATCTTTAAGATGCCCACAAGCCACCAGCCTGTCAAGAGCTACTTCCTTCAACAAAACAAATGTAAACATGTTTTTTTCTAATTTAAAGACTGTATATAATCGTTTACATCTAGAACCCTCAGATATATGGAACGTCGACGAAACGGGCATAACAACGGTCCAAAAGCCGGACAGAATAATTGCGCAACGTGGTTTTAAGCAGATAGGAAAACTTACATCCGCCGAAAGAGGAACTCTTGTAACTCTTACTGTTGCAGTGTCTGCAAGTGGCAATTCTATTCCGCCATTTTTTATATTCCCAAGGGTAAACTTTCGTGACCATTTTATCAGAGACGGACCTGTTGGAAGCTTGGGTGATGCCAATCCATCTGGTTGGATGAAAGAAGAACATTTTATCAAATTTATTAAACATTTTATCCACCATGCAAGATGTTCAAAGGAAAGGCCTGTACTTTTATTGCTCGATAATCACGAATCCCACCTTTCAGTACCAGCTTTGGATATTTGTAAGGAAAACGGTGTAACAGTTTTATCTTTCCCGCCGCACTGTTCCCATAAATTACAACCGCTTGACAGAAGCGTTTACGGACCACTGAAAAAAATACTGTAACTCAGCTATTGACAATTGGATGGTGAATAATGCGGGCAAGACTTTTTCCATCTATGACATACCAGGAATTGTCAAAATGACGCTCCCTCTCGCTGCTACCCCAACCAATATTATGGCGGGCTTTAAAAAAACAGGAATTTGTCCGTTTAATGAAAATATTTTTTCCGGACACTGAATTTTTGGCCTCATATGTGACAGATAGACCGGCACCCAACCACGAAGGAGATGAAATTGACAGAAACGAAGTAAACGGAGTGGAAGAACAAGTAAACGAAGTGGAAGAAGCCCAAGTAAACGAAGTGGAAGAAGAACAACTAAACGAAGTGGAAGAAGAACAAGTAAACGAAGTGGAAGAAGCCGAACTAAACGAAGTGGAAGAAGAACAAGTAAACAAAGTGGAAGAAGTCCAAGTAAACGAAGGGGAAAAATACCAAGTAAACAAAGTGGAAGAACAAGTTGAAGTTGACAAAAAAAATAAAGAGCCTTTGCTAAGTCCTGAGGAAGTCAGACCATTTCCCAAAGCCGGCCCAAGACAAAACGCCAGAAGAGCAAGAAAAAAGAGACAAACTGCTATTTTAACAGACACTCCAATAAAAGAAGCACTACAACAAGAAAAACAAAATGTGAAAAAAAGAAAATTACCAGCTAAGAAAAAAAATAAGGTTGAGAAGAAAAATAGGGTTGAGAAGAAAAATAAGGTTGAGACAAAAAATATAAAAAGCGCCAAAGTTAAGGATGGTCGAAGGTTTCTTTTTCGCGATGAACATCCAGTTGCATCTACATCTCGCACTATAACAGACGTATCATCTTCAGAATCGGATGAAGACACTGAGTGCCTGATATGCGACGAATCTTATCTTATTAGCACAAGTGGTGAGAAGTGGGTGCAATGCACAAGTTGCCACAGATGGGCCCATGACAAATGTATCAGCAGCTCCAATCTGATTTATTATAAGTGCATCAACTGTGACTCAGATGACGATTTGTAGGCCCCTTTTTATTAGTTTAATTGTTTTTTTTTTGTTTTTGGTACTACTGCTTTTGTATTTTAAGAAAATAAACATTTATTTTATAACTACATTGGTTTTTTCATTCAAAAACTAAAAGGAATTATCAAGTCAACTAACTCCTTCATGTATGTCAACTAACCCCATATACGGGGCTAGTTGACTTATCTGTTCATCATTATAAAAGTGTCAAATATTCTTTTTCCTAGTGATAGTAAGTCAAAATTAGTAATTCAAATTAAATACATAAACCATTTACGAATTTTTGACACGCTACAGAGCAATACCGATCATATAATAAATTTAATAAAAATAAACCTGTTAAAACTTAGTCAACTAGCCCCGGTCTCCCCTACTATAAAAAGATAATCTGAAATTAGATTTCAATTATTTCTTACCTATAAGGAGTGACCCTTTGATCTTATAAATAATTTTTCATGGACACATTAAGTTTATTTGAAGAATGTACTCACAATCTATAGGGTTATTAAAGTTATTTTTTTAAGGTAAAAAGTTACCTATTATTGATTTAAAAAATGACCTTTTAGTCGTAACTTAACAAGTGATTAAAAAAGGTGGCAAATCATTTAATTTTGTCCTCTTAAAAGTAAAAAAAACGCGTAGGAATATTTTAGAAAATGTTTGGCAAAATTATTACCATACAACCAAGTCGTAATTACCATCAAAGTTAACAAACACTGACAATACGTAAAAGTACAAATTACCATTAAAAATTTACCAAGAAGAATGTGTCCTTTTTTTAGTATTTAAAAACAAAATTTGTGAAATTAACACATGTCAAGTGGAGGCACAGTGGACATTATCTAGTCAAAAAAATTCTCTACAAAATAAAATATCATTTACCAGCAATAGTGTCGTTTTCTAGTTTTTAAAAAATTTGCTTTGACCTTCGCCTTCGCCACAAATGACAAACTACGTGTTTCATAAACCGGTCCTAACCAACAATATCCTAAACCTATCATCAATACCTTACATTCTGATCCCTCACTCTAATCACCTCAAGATACGTATGGTCATGCTTCAGATGATGTAGATTTGTGCCCATAAAATGAGAAGAATATCTGAAAATTGTCTCATGTTTTCTGGAACCGGTTAATGGTTTTGAAGTGCTCTTACCCCTCAGTTTAATAATATAAAGATAAGTACACCCATAAGGGATACACTGATTATTATGATCGATACATAAACAACAATTTGCATGTTTACATATAAACGTATCCAAAACAAACCAGGGGCGGCTCCAGGCTTCAGCGTTTATTTTGATGCTTTTTCATAACTTAAAACTTATTAGGTACACAAAATTTGTTTGCTTGAGTAATGTATTTTTCAACGCTATTCTGCTGTTGTATTTAAGTGATTTTAAAGTTTTGTGTTATTGGATACTTATTAATAATCGATTTTTATAGTGAATATTTATTGAGAAACAATGACTAATAAGTGTGTAATGTGCGGCCAAAGAGGAAAGCAACAGGGTTGTATATCTTTTCACAGGTAAATAAACAAAACAGATCAGGCAAAATGCGTGAATGCGAAAATGTGAAAGCTCAAAAATGACTAAAATTATTGTTAGCTTTACAAAAAATAAAAAACAACATTTTGTTCCATTTGAACAGTAAAAAATCCACATTTTATTAAAAAATATTCATACAAAAAAGTTTATTTTCACTTGAATGGAAAGCTCATCCTTAAGGTAGCTTACAGTAGCTTTTTGGATCACTGCACGCTACATTTAAAGAACTTAAAAATATTTACAATTTGATGTGCTAGACATGGCCGTTGCTTAAAAAATAAAAAATGCGAACCAGGGGACTTTAAAGTGGTGGGCGCTTTATATTTAAATTTAACACACCTGGCTACCTCGGGTATTAATAGTGACAAAGAAATTAAATTTTCAATGCTGAAATAAATGAGATTTCTTTGAAATATACAATCCTACATCACTGCAATAAAAGTAACATATTGTTACGCTACTGGACTGTGTAGACTGGTTAGATGAGACTGGAATTATATGCGAACGGCCGGGAATATTCTGGACTGCTCTAGATTGTGTGAATGGATGTATAAATAAGACACACGGTGGGCCGACTCTCAATCTTAAGTTGAACGTGAACGAGTAAAGCAGAAATAAGAAAGAGACTTATAAGTATTCAAGTGTGATATAGTTAGGACAGTAATTAGTCTATTGTTGTTAATTGTTAATTAGTAAATAAAGTAGTGAGTAAGTGTTATCTGGACTTTCAATCAACGAATCTACTAGTATAGGATAGCAAACACGTAAGAATATCAACAAAACAGTAAGGCTGGGAATCGAATACGAATAATTCGAGTATCGAATATTCGAATATTCGAATACGAATTATTCTAATGGAAAATTATTCGAATATTCGAAATATTCGAATACTCGATTTTATTCGAATATTCGAATACTTGAATATATTCGAATATTCGAATACTCGAATATTCGAATACTCGAGTATTCGAATATTCGATTATGTTTGAGTAAATTTGAATATTAAAATATATCATTAAATTATGTACGAATAGGTATGCAGTATGCATCCAACCAAAGTAGGTAGATAGTAGGTATAGGTAGATACCTATTCTAAAATCCAAATATATAAATAGACCACATTAGTGGTACGTTTTACTGGCAGTCAAACTATTCCATCTCTTTCTCGCCTCGACCTTATTCTTACTGTACTAAGGCAGGGGTTAAAATTAAATTTTAAATTTTAGAAAACCTGTAAATATTTAACTATTGACTTTTCATGTATTTGCTTTACCTTCACAATCTGCGTCTTTTTTAAAAACATTCTAATTTTAGAGCACTTTTATTTTTTTCGAAAAGGAAAAATAGTTATGACGCAGAAGTATAATAAACTAGCTCTGTTTTTGTTTTATTTAAGCTTCACTAGCGCCTCAATCCTAAAATAAAATACTAACTAAATAATTCTGACCCTTAAAGCACATGTACAGGAGACATACCCTATTGTGGGTATGGAAAGCAAATCAAATTGCCTGCTTAGTGGATACGTCACGACTATTATTGTGGTCTATCCAACCAAATACTCAAATAGAGTATTCACTATTCACTAGTGTTCAGTGCTATACCTATTAATAATGAATAATCGAGGATCCGGATTATTCGGATACCTATTCGAATAATTCGGATTATTCGTATATTCGAATTATTCGAATAGGTATTTGAATTATTCGAATATCCGAATACACGAATAATTCGAATATCCGAATAATTCGAATACCTATTCGATTAATTCGAATAATCCGAATATTCGAATATCCGAATAGTTCGAATTTTCGAATATTTTTTGAACGATTATTCGAATACTAAAATCTGGAAAATTCCCAGCCTTACAAAACAGTTGATGCACTGTAGGTACCTATCTACTTGATTATTTCATGAGGTATGAATGAGTGACTACGTAGTATATTATTAATTTTCAATATAATTGATTTTCAACAGTTTTAATTCAGATCTTATAATAGTATAATCACTTTTTTTTAAGTGTTCTAAACACACGTAGTGCCACTTACTGGCATTTTCCATTTTAAGAGCTTTCAGCCAACTTTCTCTTCTCTCCAGATTCTCGGGAAATCTGAAAATAAACACATTTTTTAATAACAACCTTTAAAAGTTAATTAGAAAAATATCAATTGACTTTAAAACATCCACAGTTTGTGAGCAACCTTAAGAATGAAATTTTTATTGTAGTTAAAATAAATATTTTTGTATAAGTATCTTTTTTGATAACATGTGAATTTTTTACTGCTCAAATGGAATCAAATGTTGTTTTTGTAAAGCTACCATTAATTTTAGTTATTTTTGAGCTTTCACACTTTCGCATTATGCGGGCCCTGAGTTGTTTTATTTAAAAGAAAAGATAAACAACCCCGTGGTTTTCCTCTTTGACCACACACTACACACTTATTAGTCCCATATTTCCCAATAAATATTTATAAATAGGTTTTTTATAACTAAAAATCGATTACTAATCACAGTACCAAATAACAAAACTTTGAAATCACTTAAAACACAGATTAAAATGACAGACGTCATCTTACATAACACTATTTGTTGTCAAGACGGTGATAGATCGGGCATCGATCGGGTTTATTTCTACTGTGTTCATGATTCTGACCAACAGGAATAAAACCAGAGATAATATTTACGTATTTCGCGTGGGATGTAGATAAATCGGACAACTTTTAATGTTTTGTTACTCATCTTCTAGTATTGTTAATCTGAGCCTTACCCAATACATCCCACACATGTTCAATGGGATTCAAGCCAGTAGAACGCGGTGAAGAGGATCTTGATCAATTCTGTGAGTATTAAAGACGCTAAGTACGATGGGGGCGAGCATTATTATCAATAAAAATGATAGTTGCTGTCGCAGTTTCAGACTTGTAGTTACGTGTACCGGAAAGATCTATTTTGTTCATAATTTATACTATCAATATCAGCAATTTTACCTAAATATTTCTAGACTAACATGTATCCGAACAATAGATACATAAATACATAATTCAACTTATCCTCAATATTGTTACAAATTGAATTTCAAATTACATTTGTTTGATATACAGGGTGTGGTGGGACTAATAGGAGAGCATAGCAATAAATTCTTCTGAAAAAAATATTTTAAGTTAAAAAAAAATACTGGGTTCCGACGTTTCATTTCCAAGATAAATGACTGGTTCGGGTAGTTATGTTTTTGAGAAAATTAACTTTAGCTTCGTAATTCCATCTAGATAAATTTATACGATTTAATTAGATATCCTGATCAATGACGGAAAACTCCACCTAGGCGGAACATAAAATGGCTTTCGGCATTAAATTTAAATGAAAAATAAAGAAACAACTTGCAGTTATCTTTGGTGACAGTACTCCAGTGTTAAACTTTAACAGAATACATATATCTTTAAATAAAGACATATATTTAATTTAGAAAAGGGCAGATTTCATTATATTATAATTTTCATCAAATGGATATAATAAGAAACTAGTGAAGTTACTTTAACGTAATAATTCACCTAGTGTTCTACTTTATTTTCCGCTCCACTTTAATAGTGTTTTTACTAAAGCGTTGATTGAGGGTTAACGTATGTCTGTCACGTCCGGTTAGCTTGCTTATAAACTCACCCTCGAATTGTCATTGTCGGCTTTAGAAAGCCGTAAACAGAGAACCACGAAAAGTGTTGCTACTTCAATCCTAATATATAAAGTTGAATGAAATCAAAATATTAAGTATACTTATATAAACAGACAGTCAACAAAAGACAAAAATGCAAATCAATAATAATACAGGGTTATTCAGTAGGATATGAGCAATTAAAACACTCTACTTTTGTCATACTGTTACTTAACCCTTTGTGTCCTTATGGGACATGGTAGTCCCACATATTTAAAGAGGTATTTATTATTTATTATCGTATTGACGGGACTGTTGGGTACTTATTATTCTATGCGCTTAATTCGGCAGAAT
The DNA here is from genome assembly GCA_029963845.1 of Rhamnusium bicolor. NCBI lineage: Eukaryota > Metazoa > Arthropoda > Insecta > Coleoptera > Cerambycidae > Rhamnusium > Rhamnusium bicolor. The sequence continues at coordinate 3,104,941 of JANEYF010001596.1, read as the reverse complement.
GCCCGCAGAGAGCGCTTGACATCCAGAATTGTCAGTTGTGTCAACAGGTTACTTTGACATTTGTTGTTATTTGATTCCAATTAATGGTTTTATATGAAAATAGTGACAAGTAGGATTGGAAAAGTGTAAATATAATACAGCTATATATTTATATGCAGAACAAAGTAGTGTTTAGGGGCATTTTTCGTTCTGGACTCTAAAGTCCCGCCAGGGCTAAAGTGACTCTAGGTATTATTTGCGCTCTAGTGGGTAAGTAGTTGCACATCTAATTATGTATTGTTTTTTTTTGTTAATTTTTTCCAAAATTATTTACGTTAATTGTTTGTTACAGGTGAGGCGCGTAAATATGGCTGGAATTAGTTAGCGATCTGGAGATTTTCTCAACGATGAGGAACTTTTGACTGCAGCTGAGCATGCCGCAATTGAGTTGGAGGAGTTGCCATTAGATAATAATGTAGAAACCGAGTAAGAAAGCAGCGACGATGAAGAATTCGAAGTTCCACCTGCAAAATTTAAAATAAAGAAAACCAAAGAAGTGATTGATGGGAAGTGGAAGGAGAGAGATTTCCAGACAATTATTCTAAATTACTTTTTGTTAGAAGACCCTGTAGAAGAATGTTTTGAATAATGTCGGACATATTCTGACTATTTTTTGGTTATGTTAGGATCTTCGACAATACAAGATATTGTGTACTAAAGCAATTTTTATTGTACACAATAAAACAAGAAACTAAATCTGAAAGAGTCAGAACTACTTGCTTTTATCGGAATATACTTTTTTTTCGGATATCACAGATTACCTAGTTACAAACATTATTGGTCATCTTTAGAAGACTTGGGGGTTCCTATTGTAATTAGTACTATGACAAAAAATAGATTTGAGCACATACTTTCACTTCTTCATTTGAATAACAACGCAACCATTCTTCAGGACAACAAAGATAAGATTCATAAAATCAGACCATTTGTAAAAACTCTAAATGAGCAATTCGACTCATTGTTTCATGGAACTAGAGAGCTGTCTGTCGATGAAGGGATGATTCTATTCAAGGGAAGGTCAAAGTTGAAGCAATACAACCCTATGAAGCCGATAAAGAGAGGCTATAAGCTATGGTGTATTGCCGACCAAAATGGATATATAAAGAAATTCGACATTTACCAAGGAAAAGATGAGGTCACCCAACAAAAATTCAGTTCACATGGTCTTGGAGAAAGAGTTGTTCTATCCTTGTCAGAAAAGTATTGGGCGAAATACAGAAAAAAATATTATGACAACTATTTCACTACTGTAAAACTACTCGAAAGAATAAAAAATCAACAAACATTAGCTTGTGGAACTATTAGAAATAATAGAGGTGGATTGCCAAAAAAATTTAAAAACTGATAAGCAAATGCAAATTAGCGATTTAGAGTACAGTTTCTAGTATGAATATAACATTCTTCAAGTGGTGCGATAACAGGCTAGTCCATATGTTGTCAAACTTTCACGGAACCGAGTTGACAACGATATCCCGTTTACAGAAAAATTGAACTAGACGAAACATTAATTACCCTCAGATTGTTCCATATGGGTAGCGTTGATCATGCCGACAGATTACGCCAAGCCTATTGTGTAGATAGGCGCACCAAAAAATGGTGGCATAGACTATTTTTTGGCCTTCTGGATATAGCTTTCGTTAACAGTTATGTACTATACAGAAAGATGAATCCCGATGAAGATGTATCACTTCTACGATTTCGTCGAGGTGTCAGTAGGGGTCTTATGACAAAATCATGTACTGCCACTGCAGCAAAGAAACGTTTGCTTACTAATAATTCCAGAACTAGCCCAAAACCTAGTTCGCGTTCAAGTCCTAGCGCCCACAATAGCCCTGCACCCCCATTATCTAAAAAAGAAAAATAATTACAGCGTATGTGATGGTGTTAGGTTGGGGAACAGAGGAAATTACTGGCCAGTTTTCACTCAGCTCAGAAGGAGATATGAACAATGTTCATCTATTGCAATAGAATCACGTCCTCATTCGAAATGTTCAATGTGCGGAGTTTATTTGTGTTGCAATGAGAAAAAAGCTTTTTTTTTGACGTATCACAATGTTAACCCCGATTAATGCTAGATTATTTATCAACATATTTCTTCTTAAAGTGTTTTTAATTGAATTTTTATTTATTTTGGCCCTGAGGGGACTTATGAGTCTCAGATCTTCCCAAGGCCTCCTCATGTGTAAAAAAATTAAAAATAATTTTATACTTTTTGAACTCTAATTAAGTAGACACCAAGCAAACTTTACCGAATTTCAAAAACACAAAGGGTTAAAATTAAGTGAAATTTATACACAATAATTAGTAGGCTGTGCTATTTATTAATTTAATTTTTAAAAATGAAATTTTTTAAATGTCCTCCTGGGGCCTCGATGCATTCTTGTAGTTTGGTCTGAAGATTACCCATAACTCATTGTAACATTTCCCTATTTATTGCTCTTACTTTTCTCTGGGTTCTGGGATGGTACGGGGCTTATTCTGACTTGACCCTAGATTTTAAATATCCCCACAAAAAATAATCCGGCATTATTAAATCTGGACTTCTAGGCGGCCAGTTTATATCACCAAGTCTGGAAATTAGACGCCCGGAAAACATCTTCTTAGAATGCCCATAGATTGTCTGGCTGTATGACATGTCGCCCCATCCTGTTGAAATAAAACAAGATCTCGACTAAGTCCTAACCATCTTAATTCATTAGGTAAAAGTCTTCCAGCATTAAGCAGTAACGTGCAGATGTAACAGTAACAGTATGGCTTTGTTCTTCAAAAAAAGTAGGGACCAATCCTAACAGCAGACATACCCCCCACATTGTTAGCTTCGCAGAATGTAGGGGTTTTTCAGAATATCAGTAAAAGTTTGGGAAAAGGCAACACTAGCTGGTTTATCACCATCTTTTAACTGCTGTAATATAACTTCAAGTCGTGTCTTAAATTTCAATGAAGAGTGGTTGCTGATAAAGCTCACGCAAGATATCGCAGATATCTTACGGCTACGCTGATGTGCAATTCTCACCCTTTCGATGGTTTCTTCTGTTCGACCTGATCGCCTTTTACCAACCCATTTGTTCCAAAGGTTACCGTCAGTACGAAATCTGTTCATTCAACTGCGGATAGTGTTACTAGCAGGAACCCTTCCATGCCTTCCAACGTTAAAATGACGCCTAAAACGTATATGCAATTCCACTATTTACTGACTTTGAATATAAGCTTCTACTGCAAAAAACTTTCTTTCAATCTGCTAGTTTTCTATTTTATGTCAAATGGCAAGTGTCACATAACAACAATTAATAAACACTTATTGTTTGCATGCTGATTGTCATGGATATTAAACAAATTCATTCAAATCCTACTGAATAAATTCGCAGCCTACTAATTATTGTGTATGAATTTCATTTCATTTTAAGCAACAGTAAGACAATAGCAGAGTGTTTTAGTTACTGATATCCCACTGAATAACCCTGTATAATACCTACAATAACTCTATCTAAAAAAAGCCAATAAAAAGTATAGTCATTTTTTATGGACATTTTAAAAATGCTACATACAATAATCAATTTACAAGCATTAATAAATATATTAATTTACTCTGTACACTTATAATTTATGTAAACTCACATGTTTTAAACATTTTCAAGCAGGGCATATTAACAATAATCTTTACATTTAATCTGTCTAAATATTATGATCTCAACAAGAAATAATATTATTAACTACAACAACTGCAGACAGATGGTTTTACTCTCGGTTTTACTTTAAAAATATAGGGAAGCAAATTAGGGGACAAATAAAGGAAATGATTATACACTGAACACTATTAATAATAGTTTTCCTTCACTCTGCTTCGTCGCAAAATCATTTGTTTTCCTTCAGCTTCTCAGAGAACATAAATAGAATAATTACGTGTCTGTGCTAGACTGAATTTTAGATGTTTCCACTAACAAATTCACAATATTGTACTACCCTAAATGACTATGGTTATTTTTAACACTTACAAATCGATGTGCATATTATCTACTAATGCAAAGGGTTACAGAAAAATGTCAGTAATTCGTGTTCTGTTTCAGGAATACCATTAGCATGGAGCGGATATGACGACGGAGCAACGAAAAATATACACCACAGGAAACGATCCAGGTAGAGTAAATTTTTTTATGTTAATTTTTTTGGTTTAGATCAACGTTCTTGTTAAAATTTATTCAGCGTATCCAGTATCCAGTCATTTTTTATTGTCTTCCTAACGAAGTTAAAAAAACGTTCAGTTTTATGGTGGATTTGACACCGGCTCTTCTATAATAATGACGTCCCGACGTCTGTCATTACAAAAAGTCAAGAGATAACAGCTTAGTGCTTTTGAATGCCTCTTCATCCTCTTTACGATGGTGTGTCGTTTTTGAAATCCTGGAGCCTCGAATTGATAATACAAGAAGTGAAATCAACTCACTTCATCATCCCTTTTTCATTCATTTCTTGCATATCCCATGGTAAGTATGTATCCCATGATAAGTATGGATTATAAATATCCTACTTGCCAAAAAGAAGAAACTAGAAAAAATTGGTGGAAAAATTCACTAGTAGACTTGGATGGAAGTGTTATGGACGTCACGAATGGATGAAGATAATAAAATCCATGTTACTGATGAAACTGAATGACATAAGTAGCTCAGACTATGATGTACACGTCGACCGATCTTAAAATCTCGAGAAAATATGATTGGCCAGTGCTTTTACCAGATTTGATCCAATGAGTTTCGTAATTCGGTTTTATTTGAATACGTTGTTTCCAAAATCAGACTATCCGCAGGATTTGCGCTGACGAAATATAGTACTGTAAATTTTCATGGTTTAAAATAGTTTTATAATATGTCAGTAACTCAGTTGTGATCTTAATTTTTGATGGAAGGTAAACACAATTTGTTCGATAACAAAAATGTTAAGAAATAATTAATCACAAACCTATATGTTCAATATAACCTGATAAAATTTCGAAAATGACGTATTATTATACTGTCGTCCTTAAGAAAAAGGCCATATGTAACATTTTTTGGCGAATTGAGTTAGTGGTATTTTTGTAAATAGGATGGTTAAATCTACCGAAATAAAACATATGCAAAACTTATTATTAAAATTGAATGCAGTTAAATTAAGTTTAAAATATTGCTATTTGCGATACGTTACATTATTGTCCGGATATACTAATCAAAAAGGACGTGTGTCAATATGTAGACGTATGTGATGTTCATTAGTTTTTAATGCTAGTTATAAACGCCGCACCTACGGATTTCTTCACTAGTATAATCTGCCTGCGTTTTGAGATGCAATTTAAAAGTGTATGTGTGCACATACGGCGTTTTGTCTAGTATTTCCACCTAAATACGAGGCATCATATTTCACAAGCACACATGCGGTATTTTTATTTTAAATTTTTTGGGAGAATTTGACACTGAATAAATAGCTTTATTAGACAATAGACAATATTGATGATGACATTTTTGGACATCTTTCTATGATATAGGTTGTTCTATGTTGGTTATTTTAAATAGTGGCGTTTTTTAAATACATATTTTATTAACAGATAATTTTTTGCCTTTTTATATTTTAATAAATAAAAAACAATTGTAAAAATACTTTTATATACATACTTATATAAAACCACATGTTTTTGTTACATTGTAAACATTTCCTTCATAAAAATCAGCAAAAACTGTCATACGTCTTCGTTGCCTAGCAAAATTTTAAATTTGCTAAGGCCAAAGGACGTATGTGACAGTGTTTTTACAGAAATCTTATAATTTTCCGAAAATCTATGATATAAGAGTAAAGTATTCATTAATTTTAAAGCATTAGTGAAAAATTCAAGTATATACATTTTTTTGTAATAAAATTAGGAAAATAGGAAATATGCGAAATCTTTAAACGCGTTTTTCTCTAAATTTTCTTTAATGCACATACGGCCTTTTTTGTTAAGGACGACAGTATATAGGTTATGAAAATACCCGCGCATTTTGAAATTTTCCACTCGATATGCATTGTTGTAGAACCAAAATTCTACAAAAAAAATTAATTATCTCGAAAAGAAATGTTACAAAAAAAAATCACCAGATCACATAGAAGGCCCTCAGCCATTAGAAACATTAAAAAAAATGCCCGAGATTGAAATTACACGGGTTCAAAATATCACATGTCACACCACATTTTTTAGCAAATTAGACAAAGAATAAAAACCATATTCAAAACTTCAAACCGCAATTTTTTATCTCAATTCTCCGATTTTTTAAAAGCCGAAATATTAAAATTAATTTTCATTAAAAACTGCTCCGCAGCAAAAGCGCGACAGCGTACGCCGGGATACACTTACAAACATTAAAGTGACCAAAACTCACAAAGACATTCATAAACAATAATTACAAACCGGTCTGAACGATTTTACTGCAATCCGAGATGCCCCACAAAATTTTAATTTTAGTGGTCGACAGAAGTAAATAATTATCAGAGGCCAAAGCCATAATAAAATAGTAAAAGCTAAATTTCTGCATTTCTGTCATATACATTTTAAAAGATGCTAGTCGCACACACCTAAAAATTAATTTTTACAAAGCCAATTAAATAAATAACAATTAATATCAAAGTAAAATAGTTGAAGACAAAATGATAATAATAATTTCAGGCAACAGTCATTGTTTTCACAGCGTCTCATTTTCAGGCTAGAAAAAAAATCAAATTGCCCGGGACCCCTGTGCAACTTTTTTTAAGCCCTAATAAATAAAAAGCATAAGTAGAAATAAGCCCCTTAAGTCAAGACCGCCGAAGAGGAGTTGCTGAAGCCTTGCTCAGCTCTGCTAGCGTAGCCAAAGGCACACAGAAATTCAACGGGGTTAAGAACAGGCTACCTTACCTCTCTATATAAACAAAATTGACCTTGACAAAATTCCATTTCTACGATCAAATACCAAGGCAACAAAACTAAAATTATGTCGTGGCAGTAAGTCACGTGGCGCCCAACTTAATTAGAAAAAATAATAACCCAGCTAGGGAGAAATCAAAGAAACAGGTCTTCCAAAAAACACAAATTATAGAAAACCACCTTGGTGTAAATTGTGACAGCATCGAGACAGTATTTATATCTAGGTGTCCATATTAAACTCGAAGCGAAACAAAAGCATCTAACTAACGCAGCATTTTAATGTTTCGCACTCAATCAAGCACCTCGTGCCGCGGTGAAGCTTCTCCACTACAATGCATCTCCAAATCGGAAATCAACACATTTTTTATTTACTGCAGCCTTTTTTATTACCATCTTATACAAAATGTAACAGAAATTTCCTTAATTCCTCCCTTTACATTCAAATGAAAAGTGGTTGTAATTCGTGCCGCATAGAATCGGAATAAGATATCGATGTTATGCAGATGGGGCAAGATATATCCCAGACGTAAACCCGAAAAGGGAGTTCCTATGGCTCCCCTAAGAAGGCGAAAGATGCCACGCAGGCTGGCAGTCCTGTGTCGGGATGGCACATCCAGTATCCCGAGCACGTGCGTCTTTGACATGCGCCTGAATTCCCGCCTTTAATGGCAAATCCATACTGCCTCGTAAGAAATACGACAAGAATGGAAAGCATGGGTGTCCAAGATATAACGGAATTTAAACATAGAAAAAAATTCAGTCTTTAAATAATATTAACGATATTAAATGATGTACAGGGTGGGCAAATTTCGATGTTTGTATAAAGTAACTCTGTAACAGTAAGAGATACAAAAAATGGAAGACACATTCTCGGTCTCTTTTTTTGAGACAAATTCACTGGCGAAAACAAAAATTTGCCTTTTGTTTTCGAGTTATAAACAAAAGTTCGATTTTTCGACCGGTGTCTAACATGTCAAATATCTTGGCTGTTTGTAAAGTTATGAAAAAAACAACTTTTACATTCTTCAGGCACTTTTTTTCTGTATAATGTGGCGTCGAGAAAATTAAAAAAATAGTGCAATTTCCAGTTATGGCATAAAGTTGTATTTTTTAAATAGGAATCATAGTTGGCTATAGTTTAGTTAAAAAGGAAAATTTTGTCTCTTTCAAACTATATATCATATGTGGGGTCGCTTTTGATGTGTAAGTATTTAATAGCGAAAATAATCTTTTAGGAGATTACTTTTTTGCGTTTTTTTTATATTTATTCTAAGTAGGCGTATGTCATCTATGACAGTGTTTATCCGTTTGTCAGTAAATTGTATATTAATAATTTTGTTTCCGACATAATTACACCCCATTTAATCGTAAAAGTGAAGATGTCTTACGAAAATTAAGAGAAATATGATATGCTAGAATGCTTTATTCAAAGTAATAACAATTGTGATATTGCATCCGAAAAATATTTCAATCGCTATCCAGAAAGAAGACAACCAAATAAAGCTATTTTTAAGAGGTTAAAAAAAATCTCATTAATTGTGGGTCCTTCACAAGCCAAGACCAAAAAATCAGATATTTATATCCAATTTTATAATACATTACAATTATAAAATAGAAATTCAAATTAAAGTAAATGTTCAATCTGATGTCTGTTATGTTCGATACATAAATTACACCTCTTCATAACAGTCTGAACTGTATTATAAATATGAAGATTTGAAATGGAATTCACAGTCTATAATTTTGTCTGAGTTTATTTATGTCGGTACTGGTTTTCTTGTATAATTTGTCTTTAATGTGGTCACAAAAGAAAAAATACAGTGGGGTAAGTCAGGTGATCGTGGTGGCCACCTCACTGGTCCGTTACTTCCCATCCAGTTATTTCCAAAATTGGTATTTAATAATTCTGAAACAGTCCTGATATTATGAGGAAGAACTGATTTCTTGCCTCAATTAAGGGTAGATTGTCCATAAATTCCTCGATAATTTTCTGGTTTAAGATTTCGTCGTACCGTTGGCCATTAAGATTTTCTTAATATATGTGATATGTTAAAACACGATTGCCACATAGAGCACACCAAACACTAAAACCAAAGCTTGCCTGAGATCGCACGTCAATGGTACGGTGAGGGTTCATATCAGACCAATAGTGCTCGTTATGCCAATTTAAAATTCCTGCACTGCTAATGTTGTCTTCATCTGTCCAAACAAAATTTCTAGAGGAGAATGGACCTTGTTGACTTTTTTGACGATACCTTATGCAAAACTCCAATCGTCGCTGAAGATCAATTGGTTGCAGGTGATGTCGTTTCCTTATTGTATAAGGCTTGAATTTGTGTGTCTTCAAAATAACCAAAGCTTGACGTCTTGAAATCCCAGAATCAGCTTCAATTTGACGACTTGAAATTGAATGATTTGCAACCGCCATTCCAATTACAGTTATAGAAGTTTCTTCGGCATTTTCAATGTTGTAATTTTTTAGTCTTGGCTTGTTGAAGGACCCACAATTAATGAGATTTTTTTTAACCTCTTAAAAATAGCTTTATTAGGTTATATTCTTTCTGGATAGCGATTAAAATATATTTCGGATGCAACATCACAATTGTTATTATTTTGAATAAGGCATTCTAGCATATCATATTTCTCGTAATTTTCGTAAGACATCTTCACTTTAATGGTTAAATGGGGTGTAATTATGACGGAAACAAAATTATCAATATGCAATTTACTGACAAACGGATAAACAACCCCTAAAATTTTAAATGGCATGACATGGCAAGTGATACATTATTTGAAAGATCTTCATCCTCTGAATATCATACAACAATAATTTTCTAACTCTATCGATTAGTCTTCAAGATATTCAAAATTCAATGTTGCAAAAGTGCTCTTTATTTATTAAGTTAGAAAAAAGTTCAGATAATTTTTTTCCTAGCATTTCTGATGGATTGTTAGAAGAATGTATTCAAAACAAAAAATGTTTTATTAAATAGAATTTTTTGCAGCTTTTTCATATACTAAAATTATTTCTGATAAAAGTAATAATCCTGTTTTTAGTTAAACCAAAATCACAGTCAGCTAGTTCGGCATTCAGTTTAGAAGTTTACTTCTCACAATTGCAAAAAAGGATCGAAATGATCACCCTTTGTTTACAAAATAATGAATGTGGCAACCGTACAGCAAATTTAATCAATGAACAACATCCGGATAAGCATGTGAATAGAAAATATGTTTTGGAGTTAGTGGACAAGTTCCGAGAAATTGGATCAGTGGCGAACAAGAAATGGGAACCTGAACGTGAATTTCCGGTAAGGAATCAAGCTGTTGAGGTTGTAGATTTAAGACATATTGCAGCAGACCCCACTTTCAGCACGAGAAAATAGGCAACTGCTACTAAAATTGGTAGAATGACTATTCGCCGATTCCTGAAACATTTTAAATTTCAGTGCCATATCCCCTAAAAAAAAAAAACAATTATGCGGCTATGGACACGTATTTCGGAGTTATTGCCCATTATCAACGTACAGTAACTAAGGAATTGGATCTAGGATGGGTTAGATCAGGAACAAGAACTAAAATCCAAGATCCAATTCCTTAACTACGCTACGCTGATGAGGGGGCAATAACTCTGAAACACGTGCCCGTAGCTTCATAATTGTTTTTCTTTGGGGATATGGCACTAAACCTTCTTTGTTTTATTTTGAACCCCAATAAATCTATCTTGTTTTGTTTGTATGTGCCAGGTGGAAACGAGCAGTACACATAGAGCTCTGTGTGTCGACTGTGCTCATCGAGGCCCCATTTGTGGCACATGGGAACATGTAGGCACTAATTGAGTACTGTGGACTGTACTTTCCAGCCTTATTCTAGTTCTTGTTCCTGGTTTATCCCATCCTAGATTCAATTCCTTAGCTACGATATGCTGATGAGGGGCAATAACTCCGAAACACGTGTCCATAGCTGCATAATTATAAATTTCACCCGTACAAAATTCATTTACTTAGTACACGAATTGAATGATGATGATTAAGATCAGCGCAGGAATTGTGAGGTTATAACTGCACGAATAATTGCTTAGAGTAATTTTCTTTTTAACATCTGTTTTTCTGACCAGTGTACATTTTTTCTTAAACTCAACTGTAAATCGTCATAACAGTCACTATTGGTCGGATGCTAATCCAAGAATCTTCCACGAAGTCCACACTCAAACTGCTCAAAAATTGAATGTCTACGACGGTATTTTTGGGAAACAGTCTAGTTGGACGCATTTTTCTTGATGGTTCTGACAGGTGAAACGTATTTGGAATTACTGGCAGATCTCCATCCATTATTACTCGCTGATATTATTGAAAATAATGATCGTTATCTGAAAGACTATTTGATGTTCCAACAAGACACATTATGTATGGGCTGTTAGTGAGCTTTTGGACAGGATGTTTTCTGGACAATGGATTGGACGGAGAGATGCTAATGAATGGCCGAGCAGATTTCCAGATTTAACTCCGCGCGACTTTTTTCTGCACGGCCATTTAAATAGCAAAATTTATTCAACGGAATTGGAGTCTCTGGAAGAGTTGCGATGCGTTCAAATAGGTTGAACAATCCCTTCAAATAACCCCATAAATGCTTAAATGTAAGCACTTTTTTCGAATAAAACTTGTATTATTGCATGGAAGCTGGTGATAGTTTGTACATTTAACTGACTAGTAAAGATTTCTCTAACGTTTGACGGTTGTATTATCTGAACAAAGAAAGAGCGTTTTTTCTAACCTGAATTTTGGGTCGATAGAATTGGCAAAATTTTTTTTGTATGGTATTCAGGGGAGGGAGATCTTTCAAATGAGGTATCACTTGCTTTATCATGCCATTTAAAATTTTAGGGGTTGTGATCACAGCGCGATGAAGCAATTTGCAGGTGAGCTTTATTGCAAAAGACGTCCCCCTCGAAAATGAAGTTGACGTTGAGCGTTTTTTTAAAAAATCAATTTGAACTACCACAAGACCCGTCTGCATAAAACTTGTAAGCAGCTCAATATGAGTTTTTAAATAAGGTGTGTGACAAAAGTATAAAATAAATTAACTTTCTTCGTTGATACAAAGTCATCCAAAAAATTCTGACAAGAAAATTAGGTAAACGAAAAAAAAACGTTATTAAGCTATTCATCTATTTTTACTTTATCTTTTGAAAATTTCAAAAGCTATGCCGATTCATAAATCTGAATCTAAGGATAATCCGTCGAACTAATGCCCAATTGTTATTATTCCTATTTTAGCAAAGGTTTTGAAAATTATCTTAAAATACTAAATTGCGAAACACTTTGAACAAAATAATTTATTAAACCCTAAACTATATCGATTCAGTTTTAGAAGAAAACAATTAACAACTCGGCGATTATTTCACTAACTCGGCTCATAAGCCAGGATTTTGAGGAGGGTTTGTTCACATTTTGACAATTTTCAGATCTAACAAAAGCTTTTGACTATGTGTCACACAGTATAATAATTGATAATTTTATGGATTTGGTAATAATATCTTCAATTTACGTAATTCTTATTTGAGTGATCATATCAATTTGAAACTTGTCAAAATATAAACTCAGAACTCCTTCTTATAAAACGTGGAATCATCAAGGATCAAGCATTACCTTGAATGCTGGCGATACCGAAAAAGAGGCTTGTGAATGATGTTTAAAGTTTTTTTGCATTACGAAAGATTTTAGTATTATGCAATACAAAATCCAGATTTTTATATGCTGACTCGGTAATTACACAAATGTTCCTCGAATGACAATTTGGGATCAGCGGTAACACCAAGATCATTAAATCGTGTAACCGTTGTCAAGTTTACAGTCAAATCTTACGCCGAGAATAGGACTGATATTACATTTACTCTTATTTAAAGGTAGATGATTATTTTCACACGAAGTTTTTAACTTATTTAAATTATCTTGCAATTTTATACAATTTGAAATTGATTTGTCCTCAGTATTTATTTTAAGATCCTCAACATATAGTAATTAACATTAAATAATTGTGTTATATCATTAATGCAAATAACGAAGAATAACGGCCCAAGAATCGAACCCTGTGGAACTCCTGATGATTGCGAAAATTTTTCTGATTTGAAACCCCCGTTCTGAACAAATTGTGATATATCATTGAGATAAGATCGAAGCAGTTCCACATTTGCTGGAACTGCTTCGATCTTATCTCAATGATATATCACAATTTGTAGATGTACCAAATTCATCTAATTTTGACAGTAACAGATCAAGACGACTGAAAGCTTTAGAGAACTCAGTACAGACGACGTCTACATGATTTCCTTTACATAGAACATACTGTGTTTTTTCCACACGGTTCGAAGCAGTGAAACGTCCAAACAATCCATGCTGATATGGAGATATCAAATTTTCGAGAAAGGAAATAAAGATGGCCATGAATGGTTGTTTCAAAAACTTTACGGTTACAAATAGTAGCGATTAGCCTGTAATAACTAATGTCACTAATGCTTCCTTTCTTATTAATGGAGCTTATTGTCTGATGTATTACTTGGATCTTCTATGGAAAATGCGTCGGAAAAATAACTAGCGAAGTCATGACCGATAGGTATCATTTGGTTTCTCTAAGTGAGTGTCATTATAATTCATACTAGATGGTACAGTTGTTGAATTAGACTTTGAATTTATATGAGACCAAAACTTCTTAGGGTTATTGCATAATAATTAGAACGGAAGCTATTAGTGCAATAATTTTTCCATTTCCTTGAATTCATTGACAAAAATAAAATGTATTAAGGCGAAAGACTAATAAAACAAAAAATGATAATGCTATAAGAAGTTTTAATTTATACAAATAGTCTTTTCCTACTTGAAACGAGTAAATTCTTGCCACATGTTGTCTCAGAATTTAAACGAAATGCGCCGTATCTTTTTATGATACGCCAATGGAATAAAATGATCAGCATGAAACCAACAGCAGGAGCTGAAGTGTTGTATTCGTTGTACTTTTCTCCTGCTACTTTACTTCTTATTCTATTACCTTTTACCCGGTTCTATGTAATGGAAAATTGACATTATCGCCTTGTAATATTTTCAAACGAATGAACACGGCTTTCAGACTACAAAAATATGCTAGGACTTGTTGCAAACATTAGTGTAGGAGACGTTTTTATATGTACCCATAACACTATCTCGCTAACATAGCTTATACAGGGTCCTTCAAAATGAGGTATCCAACTTAAAATTTAGTTTGGACAGACAATTTAAGATATTGCAACGAATCAAAAAGTATTTTTTTAAACAATAATGGCAAGTTTATTTTTTATAAGGCTAACAATTAAGAAACAAGTTTTCGCAGAATTTTACACTAACAAAAATTTCCTCCCTATAAAATTCAATTTGTTTAAAAATTATTACCAAACAAATATGAAAATCGTCTTCTTTTCTGCAACAAAATGGAAAAGAACACCTTGACTGTCTTAACCACTATATTATGAATCATAGAGAACGGCATGAAATCACGATTTGTTGGAGCTTTTTGGCCCGTTCTTAGGAATGGAAGAAGTATACATATTAGTTCGCAAGCGTATATAAACATTCTACAAAAATTTCTAGACAACGAGTTGAATTTATAGTATTTTCGTAAACAGAGTAGAGTAAAAAAAATGTGGATTCAATGGCGTGCATGCTTACGAAATAATAATACAATAATAAAGATGAAATAATTTGATTATGAACTCATATTGATGATTATTAATATTTTCTCTTATAAATCGATACATTTCATTTTAGGCATGAAAAATAATCATTAGGGAAAGTTATGTTGTAATTAAATACATTTATTTATATCATCTGAATTTTATAAACATTAGCCAATATATTATTTATTATTTACAAATATAGGTATTGATTAAAGTTCTGATGAAAAAAAGACACACACACACAAATGGATTATTTGTCATTTTTCTTATAAAAAATTGTATTCACAACACCCAAATAAAAACAATGAATATCTTCCTTACTCACTGGTCTGTCTTACTCCAGACGTTTTCTCCCGCTGCTCGAAAGTATTTCATGCGTGTTACGCTCATTACACCATGTTTATAGGAATATTAAGATAAGTGGATGGTTTAAGATCGATTGCATTTCAATTTCCGTATGTGTAGGTACCTACATATGTATTATCGGGATATTCGCGATGCATAACGTTCAAATTGGTACATGTGAAAGAACTGCTCTTAGCTGCATTAAATGAAGTGAGAGCAGAAAATTAGATTAAGTATATAGATCATATTAAAATGATCGAATTACAGATGTGGGACCTTGATACCAAGGTGGATAATCCCTTTAATCCAGTCAGATTAGGTGAAAGCAGTAGTGAAAGGGAAGAAATGTTTTCTTCAGACAATGAATAGTGTCATATTATATATGTATAGTCAATAATAAAATAGTGATCGACGATCGTGTATAAATAGAGTAGTGGTGAGAGGTATGAAACTTCTCGTATGGTCCAAATGCTACTATCCGACCGACATCATAGATGTCTCTGTGGCGGATAGCGACTTGAGGCAAGTACCGAGAGCGCCGACCTCTAGCGCTATTAAATATGATTTGAACGAAACAACTACTCAGCGGACAAATACCCCGACCTGCATTGGATTGCACCTTCAAATCATGATAGATCGATAGCCAGTATCATTTGTCAATTCCCTAACCAGACATAGACCGGTTTCGAACTTATTTGTTCTCCTCAGTATGCCATAGGTTATGGAACAGACAAATGATAGTGGCCAACCTGCTTGTCATATACTAACTAAGGTAAATTGAGTAGTGGTGAGAGGTATGAAACTTCTCGTATGGCCCAAATGCTACTATCCGACCGACATCATAGATGTCTCTGCCGCTCTCGGTACTTGCTTCGCAAGTCGCTATCCGCCACAGAGACATCTATGATGTTGGTCGGATAGTAGCATTTGGACCATACGAGAAGTTTCATACCTCTCACCACTACTCAATTTACCTTAGTTAGTATATGACTAGCAGGTTGGCCACTATCATTTGTCTGTTCCATAACCTATGGCATACTGAGGAGAACAAATAAGTTCGAAACCGGTCTATGTCTGGTTAGAAATTGACAAATGATACTGGCTGTCGATCTATCAAGATTTGAAGGTGTAATTCAATGCAGGTTGGGGTATTTGCCCGCTGAGTAGTTGTTTCGTTCAAATCATATTTAATAACGTGTATAAATAGTTTTCGTCCACAACTTAAGTGGTCAAGTGTTTTTTTTTTTAATGTGTGTATAACATGTGTTACGTATATCCTATATAGTGTATTATTAGTATGTATTGTGTTCGTGAATTGTGTGTAGTTAAGTTTACATTGTTTTGGTGAGTTATTTTTTCATTCAGAGTTTATTGTTGATTTTACTAACTGTCCTACCTATACTAATATCTCCCTCTACCCATTCCCTTCCTGGCAAGGGATGCTTTTACCTCCCTTTTGCTGGGCAATAACAATTTTCTAATGAAGTATCGTATTTTTTGCTATGAATAATAATTTTATTTCTTTAAATTGTTATTGGCTAAATAATGCAACATACATTTTAAAATATCTTCAATTGCAAGTACATAGTTTAGAGAAATAAATTTAATTATTCTGCGCTGATTACTAATTACAGTAATTCAAATTTCATTTAATTAAAACTTTCAAATATTTCAAAAAAATTTTTCAGTTCGAGTAACCAGAAGCCGCAGTAAGCAGTTATCGGTTAGAACCTGAAGATGGCAGATGAGATTCTGCCGAAACGTCGTTCAGACAACCACGGTCCCTCTCGGGGGCCTATCACCTACGCGGGGAGTATACCCGGAAAACGAATTTAACATTCACCACCCGCGAAAACCTGAAAAACAACATATACCGGGTGTCCCAGCCTCGCGTCGGCCAAATGTCCTGGCTCTCTTATAAGAGATATCGAAAAATTTCAAAAACGGGGTGATAGAGGGCGCAAAGGTACATAGTCTAAAAATATTTTGAAATATACAGGGTGATCCATTGAGGCGTGACGATATAAACTTATGTTTTTTTAAATGGAACACTAGGTATATTATTACATATTTGAATTCTACTTTTAAAGACGACTCAAGCGATATGCCACTTGATGGGTCTGCGATGGGTCGGTACCATAATATGGGTGAGTTTGTACCAAAAACATGCCAACTTTGTGAGCTCACTGTGACGTAATGGAAGGACATTTTGAGATCTAGATTATGTCAAAAATTGTCAAACACCCTGTAGTTTACGCTACTTTTATCGGATCTAACGAAATCGGTCATTTTATACCGGGTGAGTCAGGAAACGCCAAAACTACTTTTTCTCATTTTTTTCAAATGGAACGCCCTGTATATTATGACACCAAAGGAAAGCCCTTTGAAAGAGCTTTCCACTGATATAAAGGTTCAAGGGTCTATCTATCATGGGTGCCAAGAATTTGATGGCAAAGTGGCACAATTCGAGGTTTATTAAAAAATTACGCTCAATTTTCAATTGTTTTGTGAATTTTCGCTTAAATCGGCGCTTTTCAGTAAGAAAATTTCAAAAATAATTATCCTTATACTCGGAGAAAAATACCGTACTTCAGTGCAGAAAAATACTTAAGTATAAAATAGTCAACGCCTGATAAATTTAATTTTTTTTTTCTGAAATGCGTATATAAATTCATGTCATGACAAGTCTTTTCTAGCCCGACGTAATTTTGTCGCGAAATGATTTATTATTTTAGAACGGTGCTTAATAAAACGTAGCTTTTCGTAGTATTTTTTTCTCAGCTTTAAAATGGTGTAATTCATTCTTCTAAAATAAGACCAAAAAATACTTTTATTTTCAATTCAATGAAAGATAGTAAAATTTTTGTTAAGTTTGGAAAGCTGTTGTTCCACGTACTATCATCGAAAGAATAAATAAAAAAAAATTGTAGAGAATTTCAAATTGCTTCCAACTTTCAATTTATCGAAATTAATTCAAAAAAATCAAGTAGGTACCTGTCATAAAAGTACCAGTCTTGTCAATAATTTACTTTATTGTTGTAAAATTTCGAGTGTTGATATTTTTTCTTAGTATAAACGAACGAGTAACAATGAAATTCACCCAACAAGAGTTAACTGATATGATATATTGTTTGGGAGAAGTTGATAGGAATTGCTTATTGGCATCAAGGATTTATGGAATGAAATACCCCGAGAGACGAACTCCTGATCCCAACTCATTCAAAAACTTGAGAGAAAGATTTGAGGACACTGGTAATGTGTGTTATACCAAAAGAAAATTGAGGAACATGGTTGTAAATAATGAAGAACACGAATTGACAGTTTTGCTTCACGTGCAAGAGAATCCTCACATAAGTTGTCGTGAAATTGAACAACAAACCGATGTAAATAAAACTTCTGTAAATCGTATCATCAATAAATACAAATATCACCCCTATCACATTCAACTACACCAAGACCTTTATGGGGAAGATTTTCAAAATCGTATTAATTTCTGCAATATAATGCTAAATAAAATTAACGAAGATGCCCAATTTTTATCAAAGGTTTTATTTACCGATGAAGCTACCTTTCGCAGTAATGGGACAGTAAATCGCTATAACATGCATTATTATGCGACTGAAAACCCGCACTGGGTCAGGCAAGTGGATCACCAAAATCGATGGTCAATTAATGTATGGGGTGGTATATTAGACAACTATGTCATTGGACCGTGGTTTTTTGAGGATGGGGCATTAAATGGCCGAAGATATCACAATTTCTTGCGTTTGAATTTAGAGGGGCTGCTTCAAGATGTAGATGAAGACGTTAGAGAGAACATGTGGTTCCAGCACGACGGTGCACCCCCACATAACCATCGAATAGTAAAAGATTTTTTAACTAATTGGAGAGGGGAACAATGGATTGGTCGTGGAGGACCCATAAGATGGCCGGCACGGTCTCCAGACCTAACTCCTTTGGATTTTTTCCTATGGGGTTATGTGAAGCAGGAGGTCTACAGGGTGAGGCCCACAACCAGGGAGGATATGCAGGAAAGAATCGCTGCAACATTTCGCAATGTCTCAATAGCTACACTAGCCGATGTTCGAAGAACAACTGAAAATCGTTTACAACTGTGTATCAGGGAGAATGGGAACATTTTTGAACATTTAGTTTAATTTCCAGTGCTTCCACCCAGTTTCTTTCCAAATAAAGTTTTCGTTTCCTCTCTTTCTTGATTTTTTTTTTGTCTGCAGAGAACTATCATGGTGCAGATCAGTTGATATCATTATTTTCGAAATTGTCTTACTGAAAAGAGCCGATTTCAGCGAAAATTCACAAAACAATTGAAAATTGAGCGTAATTTTTTAATAAACCTCGAATTGTGCCACTTTGCCATGAAATTCTTGGCACCCATGATAGATAGACCCTTGAACCTTTATATCAGTGGAAAGCTCTTTCAAAGGGCTTTCCTTTGGTGTCATAATATACAGGGCGTTCTATTTGAAAAAAATGAGAAAAAGTAGTTTTGGCGTTTCCTGACTCACCCGGTATAAAATGACCGATTTCGTTAGATCCGATAAAAGTAGCGTAAACTACAGGGTGTTTGACAATTTTTGACATAATCTAGATCTCAAAATGTCCTTCCATTACGTCACAGTGAGCTCACAAAGTTGGCATGTTTTTGGTACAAACTCACCCATATTATGGTACCGACCCATCGCAGACCCATCAAGTGGCATATCGCTTGAGTCGTCTTTAAAAGTAGAATTCAAATATGTAATAATATACCTAGTGTTCCATTTAAAAAAACATAAGTTTATATCGTCACGCCTCAATGGATCACCCTGTATATTTAAAAATATTTTTAAACTATGCACGTTTGCGCCCTCTATCACCCCGTTTTTGAAATTTTTCGATATCTCTTATAAGAGAGCCAGGACATTTGGCCGACGCGAGGCTGGGACACCCGGTATATATATCTATCTGTACTATGTCCAACGCCCCTGACTGCACCGCTTCACTCGGGTTTATGCAATTAACTTTTTTTCTACCTGTTCTCGAGAAGGGTCGCCAAGTCGCCCAACGGTCTTAACATTGTCTCGTATACGTTATCAACTATTTTAATTATATGGTCCACTGCAGCGATTTCCGGCAAGGTTTTTATTTTTATACAAGGCGGCCGGATCACTCCAACGAAAGAGACGGGTGTATATAAATTGCTTGGGACACGTGTACAGATTTTATATTTTGCATGTGCCTCCTATATTTAAATAAATGCTCTTTCACTTTGATAAATAGCTGATAATTTTTTTTCTATTCTCTAGAATTTACGAAAATACTAAAGCCTACGTAATTGTACTTGCTACCAACAAGATGGGGCTATGGCCCACACTGCAAGGACATGAATGGCAGTCTTGAGGATAATTTTTTCTTGGTCGATTTATTTAAAGATCAAGGGATATAAATTAGTCAGTGAGATCACCTGATCTAACGGCTTGTGATTATTTCTTGTGGGAATACTTGATCGATTTGATTGATTAATTAATTGATTTCGATTAAGTAAAAACATTTATTTTCTAAAATAAAAACCCTTAAAACACAGGGTTCTTTTAAAAAATCTGGCATTTTATACGTATTTGTTATTGTTATCATGTTAGGTTTGAAAGAATACTTATTTTATTATTTTTTCTAGAAATTGGGTGCTTTCTTAATTATTTAGGGAAAAATTTGTAATAATTTATTAACTAAATGCTGCTTGTATTAGTATTCTTTCATACATTTAATAGTTTTATGTCATGCAATTGTTAGTTACATTTTTATTGATGGAATTACGGACAACCTATCGGTATTACTACAAATTTGTTTTTGCTTTTTTTATACAGTTTAAAAAGCTGCTCAAATAAACAGTAGTCATCTCCTTTTTTTAAATCGCAAAAGCCCAAATAATGACACGTCGTTGCTCTGTTGATTAGAACTATTTATTTTATTTTTTGCTCTCATGCTGGACATGTTCTTTAATTGTTTGCACTGTAATTACTAAAAAATAACTACACGTAAAAATTAAGATAAAAAAGTAAACATAAAAGTATGAATAAACGTTTAATAGTTTAATAGCTATTTAACACGTCATATCGTGTGTGGTTTTATCTGAAAAGTTGTGAAATATTACACAGAGTGAAGATAAAAATAAAAGTTATACTAAGTATGATGTATGACCACAATTTAGTTTTTATTTCATGGCTTATTAACTCATATGATAAGTTTTAGTTTATATAAGTAAGGTGTAAAAATGTATGTTAGTTTTATTGAAAATAACAGAGGACTAACAGGCAGCATTATAAGCCGCGTTCTGCACTTCCAGATTTACGTTCTGAATGAACTATTAACTCTACAAAAAAAATTGGTGCCGCCTTTCTTGTGGTAAATTTTACGATCTTTAATTATGTGTACCACTTCTTTGGCCGGAGCACTAATATTTTTATTTACGAAAACACACTTTTTCTCCTTACATGGTAAGCAGTATTTCTCTATTCACTTAAACTTTGCAATGTTGGGTTGGACTTAGTGAGCCCCATTTACAATGAACAAAGTAGCGAGTGTATTGTGGTTGCTTATTTTCAGGCGTAATACATTATCAATGGGCAAGGTAATTCTACAATTCACGCATTTTGTCCGCGCATTTTGTTCATTATCCTGGCTAACGTTGCAGAGTTTAAGCGAATAGAGTATAGGTGATTTTTTATACTTTTTTAAAATTACTAAGAAACGTATTAACAGGGTAGGGCGTCGGACTTCGATATCTCGAGTTCTACTACAGTTAGAAATTAAAAAAAATGCAAGTAATCTAGATAAAAAAGTCTATAACCGGAAGTTATTTTCGAGTATACAGGGCGAACCAAGACGAAATTACAGGATCAAGTGCCTTTTTTTAAATGGAATGTTAGATATATATCAGTACATTTTCTGAAGCCTCTTTATAGACTATCCATTTCTATGTTATTATTGACTATCTCCCAACCACTTGGATGTAATGAATTTTTTTGTTGAAATAATGCCATCTGCAGATGGCATATTGAAAAAAATCACAAAAGTCACAATTATGGGTTTTAAGAAAAACTTATGTGAATACTAGTTACGAGACATCTAATTAATGTTTTTTTAATCATTTTTACTTCCTAAAATTGTACAAGGTGGCCAAAAACTATTTTTCGATTAAGAACTTTTTTAAATTGAATTTTCTCAATGTTTTCAAGTGTATTTTTCAACGATGTGATGTAGAAATAAAAAAACGAACATTTTTTGCAAGTACTTCCCTGTGGATAATTACAAACATTTTCGTTTTATTGAGCAATAAGTATAAAATTCAAGAATAAACTTTAAAAAATAGAGGTTTCTTTAAATAATTCATTAGAACAAATTATAATAAGTGCTCCACATGTTGCCCATTCTGATTAACCACCATTGCAGGACATATCTATTTTCTAGTTGCTTGCTTGTTTTTTATATATCATAACTAAAGTACGTGAGTAAATAGTACATTCCAGATCCGCACCGGCTCGATGGAGTAGTTGATTAGAGCACACAATGGCAACTATGACTAGATAATCTCTCCATAGTCCTGCGGGTTCGAATCCCGCCACCGGCATTGGCAATGTCGGTGGGAATGGTTATGTGTCCATGTCTTTTTATAATTGTAACTCTCGCCCATGCAGTTTCCACTTTGGATTTGGAGGTGGTGCTTATGTGCAATCGTCATCAACTTAAAGTCACCACCTTTCGAGTTGCTCTCTTTCAAGCACTATTTGTCGTGAGGCGTGTCAGAAAAAAAGCATTTCGGAAGGTGGTGACCTTAAGCTGATGACGATGGTATACTTCTTATCGTACATAGATATACAACATGGTTGAAAAATGCAGAAGCACAATTCTAACCCTTTCACTGCGGCACTCGATTTCGTTATACGGGTCCTCAGAGCGGCTGTGATAACCGCTTGCGGCGATACTGACTTCCCGCAGTTAACCCCCAAAATAGCGCCTGTTATTTTTCGTTCCAAGAAAAATAAAGAGCGTCGACTTGGAGAAGAGTAAAGGACGTGTGCTCCTCTAGGTAACCGATTTAGCTTCCTATATAAATTCATCTGCAGTGCGCTCAAAAATCCCGGGACCCCGAAGTTTCGAGGCAAGTACATTACCTCTAGACCACGGAGCCATATATTTTAGATAGTACAAAATCGCCAATTAAAAGGTAATATATCATTTATCATATCTTTATATGTGCAAGTCAGCGCGGTGTCCTGAGTCAGTCCCTGTTTTTACGGCATGTACTATTTACTCGCGGACCTTATTCATAACAGATACATCTGTATTAGTTTTTATGAGATTTCTAAATAATTGCTAGTATAACTGACGAAATATTTTTTCATACGTATGTAGTACACATTTTAAAAATCAGTAAAAAAACTTGTAATTAAAAGTAATATTAATAAATTTTAATCTTTGCATTTTATAACATAACTTTCTCAGGCTTTGCTAAACAAAAGGATTCTAATTTAATAACAAAAAACCTAACTAAATATTTTTTTATAAAAATATAATTTCTTAATCAATCGTTCACATATTAAAATTAATTTAGTCTTTGAAAGATGAGCGCAGTCTTGTTGACCTCTTGTGATATCGTAAAGTCGGCCCGTTGTAATATGCATTCTATCGAGCGGAGGAAGAACGTATGATATGCGCCGAAACCTACGCATTTCAACAGGTGGCATCTAAGTGCGTTTACTGCATTCTAGGTTATAGATACTTTTATTAGTTTTACTGTGCTTTTGGTGCGTATTTATATAACTTTATTGAATTTTTGTATGTTTTTTAATATGGTGTGATGGAAGCGGCAAAGAAAAAAGTATGTCATGTTTGTTGATAAAAAGACTGTATTGAAGTTTTGTATGTTTTTTTAATATGATGTGATGGAAGCGGCAAAGAAAAAAAAGCAGGTCACGGTTGTTGTTATAAAAACTATAAAAATAAAAGGAACTGAAACATTCGACATTTTTTCCTTTTCTCATGATCCTGAAAGATAAGTAAATTTATCTGTGCAAAACATAAATTTGTTATTTACACTACTTAATTATTGTTAAATTAAAGGGATTACTCGATAATAAAAAATACTTGTTATGTATGCAAATCATATCTATGAATTTTCCGAGGCGTTTCTAAATAAAAATATTTACAAATTGGTTTTGGTCGAAATATTAAGGAGAATGCAAAACGAAATTTGTATTAAGCTTCATTATTACCAAGGACATCGATATATTGTTTTTATACGAGAAGAATTAATATTTTTTAACAATTTTTTTTTAATCATATGAGTAGAAGCGCTGTATCGGCAACTCTTCTAAAATATCATGAAAAGGTGCTTTAAGAAAAAATACGAATAGTTTGCATTCTTAAATTTATTACCAGAAATTTTGATACTGACAAACAAAACACAAAATTAATCAAAGTGCGATTTTTTGCCACCACGTGGTGACGTGAAGTCTTAAATTCTCAATACGATATCAGAGCCGCTTTCATTCGACTTTTGTTTTGATCTGGAAACAACCAATAAAATCTGGGTAAGTAACAAATACTTTATTGCTATTGTTGTTTTTTGGATCAGATCAGACTTTTCAGAGCGAAAGCTAGCAGGTCAAATGCCTTCCATCAATTTTGACAACGGACTGACATTAACAAGGTCAATATTTTAGTTCAGGTTTTAATCACAGAGGCGCCACTTTAGAATTAACAATGACAACCAAATGAACTTACAGAATCCTGTGGTACATTTCTTAATATTACAGATACTAGACTAAGCTGACTATGAAAAATCGTTTTCCTACTATAAAGATTTTTTTTATTATGTCTTATTTGACATTTGGCATGTTTAGGATTGTAGCTGCGTACTTAGGGCTCACCGGTCGTTATATTTTCCTCCATCATAGTGGAAAAATAATCAATGGTGTCAAATTCCTCAACAAAATCAAAGAGGTTTATGAAACAAGTCAATTCCTTGCGAATCCGCCAGTTTTAATGATTTGTTTTCATGGCAGTTACTATTTGAAAATGTAAACATTTCTTGCACGTTTCTAAAAATATCCACCAAATAAGTCGATAACATAGTTCAGCAGTGGTGAAGCAGTAGAGACAAAATGACATTGGGAAACAGACTTTTCAGAATATTTCAGCGCTTTCCAAAAAAAAAAGTACTTGTTATTAAACTTTATACTTCAATGAAAAATTGGGCGGTGAATAATTTAAAAACTAACATATATTCCGTAAATATAATATTGTAACCAGGTTACTGGTTTCACGTTCTGTAATTACAAGTTATACTGAAAACTGTTTTTTTTTTTGGAACACGGTTCCTGAAAAAATTGTGATAAAATAACCAAAACCACCAGTGATTTGAAATCGTCACTCCGGTTTTTTTTTGGCGTATTGATTCGTAACATAACCTGTCAGTTGATCGTGGTGTGATAATTGTAATTATTATCCTGTACAGCGTGTCCCAGATTTAAACGGACATACTCTAGTGGAAGGTAGAGCACACTCAGCTGAGTTCGAAACACCCCTATACTTGCCATTGAATATGAACCGTTTTTGAGATACGGGGTATTTTATGGTTTTTGACCAGAACTTTAGTCCGCCATATTTTTGAAATGACTGCACATATTAAGATAAAATTTGGAATACATAAATTATAGTCTTTTAGGTTAATAAATAGCTTAAGTAATTTTGGAAAAATTCCAGTAGTGACCTCAATTTTTTTAATATGGCTCTTAGAGTCGTTAACATCACACTGTATATTATTTTTTGTTATTATGTTTTGTTTTATTTTTTCTCTTCTATTTACTGTTTACGTTCAAAATTACACTTTTATTTTGTTGTGTACATACGTAAGGTGAGGTGTAAATTTTGTCAATTCAAGTTCAATGAATTTGCTACTTTTACTGTTTCCTTTACGATTTTATAGAAAATAATTTTTCGCCTGACCACAATTTGTGTTTTTCCAAAGCCATTCTTGATAAAATTGAATTAATTTTTAGTATGATTGTGAGGTTAAAGAGAAAACCTTAATTATCTCCAAAAATACAACAGTTAGGTATAGGAAGTGTTATACAAAAAAGAAAGCAATTTGAAGGAGGAATCCAACCACGAAAAAAAATACAGGGTGTTCCATTTAAAAAGCAGGGTTTTTCCCATTTGAAATTCGCATTAATTGACATGCCATCACGGACACCCTGTAAAATAGAATAATGTAAAAAATATAGTTTAAAAAAACTAAAAAACACGCTTTTAAAGCACATCAAACTAAAAAGTGAAAAATAATTATTAATATAAACTGAAAACAATAATGAACGAAAAATACTAGTATTATTGTGAAAAAAGCGTGGGGCACTTTGTGCCATATTTTTTCGTATATCGAACAACCCACGCTTTTTTCACAATAATACTAGTATTTTTCGTTCATTATTGTTTTCAGTTTATATTAATAATTATTTTTCACTTTTTAGTTTGATGTGCTTTAAAAGCGTGTTTTTTAGTTTTTTTTAAACTATATTTATTTTTCACTTTTTAATTTGATGTGCTATGAAAGCGTGTTTTGTAGTTTTTTTAAACTATATTTATATTGCTTATTGATGCTGATATTATAACATATTACGATCCAACAGTTATTTCTGAAAAAAAAAAATTTTTTTATTTCAGCCATGGGATTTGAACTCACGCCCGAGGAGTCCGTCGTTTCGCGTCGACTAAGACTTGCCCGCTCGGCCAACGACCGAACTGAGAATCACGGAATATACTTACAATATTAAGCCTCTTGCTCTCACGCAGAGGATGCGTGAGGAAAGGACTCGCGATCCTGATCAGGATAATGATATAAACTTATCAAATTATTGTACTGTTACCGGTTCTTCATAAGTGTACAAAGTTTCAATTAAATCTGTCCGTTTAAAGTGGGTCAAAATCGAGTCCAAAGAGTCGGTTACAAACAAACAAACAAACATACAAGTGAAGCTAATAAAAGCGTGTTAAAAAGGTACTAATACTTAGCGTGTAGTATGAACTAAGAATAGTATAATATTTGTTTACCCAGCTTGTTTTCATAGGTAAATAAAAATTATTAAACGGACCCTTATAAATTCTTAAATTTCCAGAAAATGTTAAATAACTTGGCCACCTTGCATGCAAATCCAAAAAACAAAATACCACCGTATAATACTCTTTTCATTTAATAAAATGGTGACAAAATATACAGGGTGTTCCATCTAAAAAAAGTATATTTGAAAATTTAAGCACCCTGTAGATTTCACAATAATTTTAAATGATAGATCTTATCGACCCAAAAATCTTTTGTATTTAATAAATTGTTGTATCACTAACGGTTCAAAGGTTATCGAAGGAGAACACACTATTGACTCACCCTGTATAATTTAAATTTGTACAGATGTTATGTCTTTAAATGTAGGGTTTTTCAAGATAGTAAATTATATTATGGTGTTATTTTTATTATTATATTTTTAGTATTTGTACATTGGATTTTTTTAATTTTCATAATTTCGCATTTTGGAATACAAAACAAAAATCGATTCTACCACTAATCACTTCTAAACTCGAGCTTAAGTTGTTTAACTTTGCCTGGCGTAGTTGGCTCAACGCGACGAACGGGTTTTTAGAATAGTAAATCGTTGTTTAATAGCATATACTAGTAAGTTTATACAAATGATCAACTACAAGGATTTTGAAATCTTACCAATAATAATTTTAATGTTCAGTGTTTCTATCGATTTCGTGCTACAGCTAATCATTTCCGACTTCAATAGGAACTGAACCGTTATTTGCTTTGTAGTAGTGAAATAGTGCCCTGTAGGCAAAAAGCGGTGCATGTAATTAAAATTCGGAGCACGGGGCAAATATATGCCGTGTTTTGGAAGTGACTGTATACCCGTTACACCAATGGTATTAAATATATTTGAAAATTTACTTTATGTAAAATATTTCAACATACACTTTCAAAAGTTTTTTTATTTAGATTTAATGAATAAACTAAAGTAGTCATTTTTAGTTGACTACCTTATGTAATATATTTTGGAGCAAGCAATAACAGAAGAGCTACAACATGATGCAAACATACAATACCGTATTGTTACAAAAATTGAAATTAAATTAACAAGATTAATTAATACAAGGTAGGATAGTACATACGTGAATTAGTAGGAACTTCCGTAGCTTAGAGGTACGTATTCAGATTGGAAAAAATTGCAGGATTTTTTACAATATCAATTTGGGAATCAAAACAAGGATAACGAGGAAAGGTTATAGTTACAAAGAAGGTTTAGTGTCATATTCCCCAAAAAGAAACAATTATGCAGCTACGGACACGTGTTTCGGAGTTATTGCCCCTCATCAGCATAGCGTAGCTAAGGAATTGGATCTACGATGGGATAGATCAGATTCGTAGCTGCATAATTGTTTCTTTTTGGGGAATATGGCACTAAACCTTCTTTGTTTTATTTTGAACCCCAATAAATTTATCTTGTGTTATAGTTACATTTTTAAAACGATTGAAACTGAGTTTTCACTTTGTTAAATAAATAATTATGAAGGTTAGTATTTGTTTACAAAATACTGTATTATCCAATCGCTGTTAGTAGAAGAAGATTATTTACAGATGTCGAATCGAATTTTAATAATAACAGTAAAAGTTTTTGTTTTCCAGAAAAATAGTAAGTACAAAAATGTAATAAAAATAAATAAAATTGTTGTATTGAACTAGAAAAATGACGAAGATCAGGTGGTCATGTACAACATGACCTTTGAATTTAATTTTAAGAAAAAAGAGTAAGAAGAGGGAATTTAGTTGAAAGAAGTCAAGGTATATACAGACATACATACATACCCATTCAAAATACACTAAGTTGACACACTTAAATAGTATAGATTGATTTGGGTGAAGCAAATTATGATATATCACAGAATAGATTAGATTTTGTCTCTAAATTAATTTTATGAACATCTGTTTTAAATTTTATTTTTTTTATATAAACGTTACTTATAATTTTGTAAAACAAACAAGCAGAATGCAATAGTCGTCGACATTAAGCCATGCAATCTCAATAAGTTTATGAGAAATACTATATCGCTTCCCAATTCCAAAAATTAATCTTAGACATGCATTTTAAACTGTATGAATTCTGATTGCATCAGAAACGTCAATATACGCGCCGTAAGTTATATCACTGAAATTAAACCTCGACAGAACCAGAGAGTTGCAAAGTATTACATTTTTAAATTTGCATAGGCAAAATGTATACAATACTTATTACTAGAGCTGTCCGAGGTCACCTGGCCGCCAGAGCCGTTATATGACTCATATGTTTACATCATATCATAATACTTGAATAAGTATATTAAATGGAAATAAATTTTAACAATAATTTGTTGGTAACCAATTTTAAAAAAAAAAAAAAAAAACATGTCATGATATAATAAGTATATTAAATAGGAAACAAAAAAATATTTTAACAATAATGTTACATTTTATAAAAATTTGTATAAAACTCACCCTTTTAAACAGATTTATGAAGTAGTTTGGTTGTCGTCATTACAAAGTGGGGAAGATCTATAGTATAATAGCATCAGGTATGTTTCTACAGCTGTCTCTGTCAGCGATGTTCGCTTTGGTGAAAAAATATGTTTGTATTTTGAAAATGACCGTTCGACATCTACGGATGTAATACAGGCATAAGTAAAACAATCTGTGAACTCACTTAACGAAGTTGTAGATGCACCATCACAAATTTGTCTTAATTTGCTAAAATCAGGATCTTTCTGTAATACACTCTCGAATTTTTCACTAACGCGATTATTTTTTGCGTCATTTATAGCCTGTAGCTGTGTTTTTACGTCGTCCACTATTTGCAGCGATTCCACTAACGACAACGAACTATTTTGCAATTTTTCTATTGCGTCGTGTAGTCCCCTATAATTGTTATTAATACTTTTTAAATCTGTTTCAAGGGAAACGCCTTGAAAGCTTGTCTGGCTTTCCCTAATAGCTGCAGCCTCGTTAGGGTTGAACTGTAGTATCACAGTTTTTATTTGTTGAAAATATTCAGCATAATAAAAAGCCGTGGAAATGTTGGTTTAAGAGGGTCCAGTACACGTACTATAATATTTAAAATAGAATTATTTTTACAATCTGTCGTCTCGTCAATACATAACCAGAGCCGTGTATTTTTTTAATCCACATTTAATCCTATTTACAATGTCTTCACGAACAGCTGGAATATATCTACATAACGATGTACGACTTGGTAAGTTCACCTGGGGATTGTATTTATTCCAAAACTCCCGAAATGGTTGTTTATCCAGTATGTGTAGCGGAATATTACAGGCTATTAACATTAACAATAAATCAAACATAAACTGAGTTGTCAAAGGCATGCCATTTTTTTTATTTCGATGTTGCACGGTATTGATATGACGACGACAATCAGTTTTGTGCCAGCACATTAAGTCTTGATTGCAAACTTTACAAATTATTTTGCATCCGTCATAGAATAAATCCGGAAATTCACCGATAAATTTATTCACTGTGTCCGCGTACGGTCGTTTTTTTACCCTTTGGCGCGTTTGACATTATGTATAATTTATAGGTACAACCTCACGCATTAACCTTTCAAATAAGACTGCAGCGTAAATCACTTCTAAATCGGCACGTGTGACGACAGCGCAAGACCGTGGCTGTACTTCAGCCACATCGGACAGCTCTACTTATTACCAGGTAATTTGAATCTCAATGTTGTGTTGTAAGTCAATCATAAATTTCTTGCATTATTTGTGGGACACACTTTCTTTCATTATTTTTGGAACATATTTCCTGACAGTCAAACTCCATTTTTACTCACTGAGATACCTCTAGTCTAGATTTTTGTGGTACTTAAGTTTTTTTGGGGTTTATACTCTGTGAGTGACTTTTTGACTATTTCTTTACATTAGAAATATCTTCATTAATTGCATTTAGCGCTACAGAACAATCATGAGGTCGGAAAGAACAATATATCTGCGTATCATCAGCATACAAGTGCATTCTACAAAATTGGTCAACTTTCTCTATGTTAGAGGACCGATAATTGATCCTTGTGGAACACCTGATGACATTCTAAGGGGGTTTGACACATTATTACCTATTTTCACTCTCTGAGATCTGTTATGAAGATAACTATGAAAAAAAATGATGTAATTTGTCGCTAAATTCAACAGATTGAAGCAAAGGAAATACAATTTCATGATTTAACGTATCAAACGCTTTAGAGAAATCGATAATTATTAAAACTACAACTTTGTTTTGGTCTGTCCGTCCCCCTACAAATGTTATCAGTTATATCCAATAAAGCTGTATTACTACTATGCTGGGGCCTGAAGCGAGAGTGCATTTTATGTAGGATATTATAGTTTGCGATATGTTCTCGAATTTGCAAATCCATTTTTCTTTCTTTCACCTTCTAAAACCACTTTAGTGTCAGCGCCGTTACATCAAAAGTTCTAACCCACTTCAGAATGTCGAGAATAAACTAAAATTTCAGTGCTAAATTATAGTTAATAATTTATTTTATCTGCTAACAGATATACAGAAATCCCATTAGGCCAGAATTCCCACAACGTAGAAATATTCGGTATATGTAAAATATAATCGAACTAAAGCGAGCGTGGGCGAAAAAGGTCCTCTTCCTACAAGCTGCAAGTAGCAGGCATTGGCAAAGGTGTACCTCAGGGGCTTATCTGTTAAATTATGACTATGCTCGGGCGTTGTTGGCCCCGCTTTCAGCGAAAAGCTAAATTGTGTTCGGGCGGCATAACAGCCGCCAAGGCATGAGCCTTCTTGCTTAAATTACTCCAATTTCAGTTTATACCTCGACGGGTCTTGGCTTTTCTTAGGACTTAGTAATCTCTTTTACAACATCCAGAATTTGCATGTGGATTCCATAACATCAGAATCACTTTGGGGTAATTATAGGAAACATCGGTGAAAGACTGAGCTACGTTATTCAGTTTATATGCATACACACACACACATGTATATATAAATATATACAAGGCGACTGCTCAAAAGGATGAACAGAGTAATAAATTTCTTTCAAAATTGAGTTTTTCACTCGTGCCGATACTGTGCTGTACTGCGATTGTTCCATCTGCAAAGGATATGAAGATATCAAACTCTGTAACACAGTATCTGCACTAATTGCCGATTTCCCAATGCAAAACACAGTGTACAACTAGTAATAGGAAAGAACATAATATGTTATGAAGACTGTGCAGATGTTGTGATTTTGAATGGGATTATGAAAGAAAATAAGAAAATATCCCAACATAAAACACAATTATTATGTCATTTGGCAAAACCGAGTCTTAGAGTTGTACTTTTATTTTTTAAATTTTTTCCTATAATAAATGCCATTTTTTAATTTTTGCCTCGTAAATATTGTCTTCCCAATATTTTTTGAATCCTAAAGCAATTAGTGAGGAAAATTTAAAAAAAAATTTTTGTTATTTATATATGTGGGCTTTTAGTGATAATTTATGAAACTATTCTTTTAATTGAGATACTATGTTAAAAAAAATAATAAATATTTTACCAGTCTCAAACACAGTAACTGCCTAAAATAGTAAATATTGAATAATAAGTAGGTCTGTCAAAAATGTTCCGTGGGACAGTGGCGTACGCGAAATTATCTAATACGAGAAACAATAAACTGTTACAATTTATAAAAATGTATGTAAAACTTACCCTCTTAACTAGCTTGATGAACTAGCTTGCTTATCACAAACTGGGGAAGATGTGTAGCCAATTTGCAGCATCAGGTATGTTTCTATGGTTGTCTTCATGAGTGATGTTCGCTTTGGTGAAAATATATTCTTGTATTTTGAAAACGACCGTTCGACATCTACTAATGTAATACACGCATACGTAAAATAATCTTTGAACGCACTTAACGGATCTGGGGCTGCACCATCACATATTTGTCTTAATTTGGTAAAACCGGTGTCTTTATTTAACACACTTGCGAACTTTCTTTAACCCGCTCATTGGTTGCATCACCTATAGTGTGTAGCAGTAGATTTAGTTCGTCCACTATTTGCAGTGACTCCGCTAACGACAACGCACTGTTTTCTAATTTTTTTATGCTTTCATGTAATGGTGCATAGTTCCTCGCAATATTTTTTAAAGCTGTTTCAACGGAAATATCTTCGAATTTTGTCTGACTTTCCTTAATAGCTGCAGCCTCATCTGGATTGAATTGTAGTATCACAGCTTTTGTTGTTGGAAATATTCAGCATAATAAAAAGCTGCCTGCAACCATGTTCCCCAACGTGTAAGATTCGGCTGTGGTGGTTCAGGAATACTGGGATACTTGCTATGAAATGCACGGAGACGTTTAGGAGATTTAAGAAACACTTCTTCTGTACTTGCTATTAATGCATCCACCTCTGGAAAACCTTTTCGAATAGTTTCTGCCACAAGATGTAAAGCAAGCACTTTACACGTAAGATGTATAAACGTACAACCTTGTTCTTGCAAAGAACGACCTACCGAACGCATTGTCACGGCGCCATCAGTCACAAACATCAACACTTGACTTTTTGACGGTTCAAATTTTCCTAACGTCTCCAGCACCACCCTGGTAATTGTTTCGCTAGTACACTGACTTATTCTTTTGCTAGCTAGTAACAGTGGAACTGTCGGTTTAAGAAGGTCCAGTACTCGTACTATAACATTTAAAATAGATTTTTTCTTGCAATCTATTGTCTCATCAACAGAAAACCACAGCCGTATGTTTTTTTAATTCACATTTTATCTTATTTACCATGTCTACGTGTACAGTTGGTAGACAGTTACATAACGTTGTGCGACGTGGTAACTTCACCTGGGCATTTTATTTATTCCAGAACTCTCGAAATGGTTGTTTATCGAATATGTGCAGTGGAACATCACAGGCAATCAGCATTAATAATAAATAAAACATAAACTGTGTTGTCGAAGGCACGCCATTTTTTTAATTTTTATGGTGTACACTACGTGAAATCCACAATCATGCTTATCCCAGCACATCAAATCTTTCTCGCACACTTTACAAATTATTTTAGCACCATCATAGAATAAATCCGGGAATTCATCTATGAATTTATTCACTTTGTCAGCAAATGGCCGTTTTATACCCCTGCGTACGTCTGCCATGTTTTATTATTAAACTAATATCAACAATACAGTACAACAAATAAAATAAAAACACAAAAACAATATGCAATACGTCCAAGTGACTTAACGTGTACACAACTCGAAAGCTAATAATATACTGGACTGGAGAAAGAGTTTCGCGATCAAGTTGAATGCCAGCGACAGTAAGTACATCTGTACTCTACGACCATGATACACAGAAACGAGTTGCAGCTTTAATAATAAGTCATTTTTTTGTATTGTGACAAAAGAAGGACTTATTTATGTAAGTTAACTGTAAAGGTTTAAGTAAGATATGTTCGTCCATCTTCTAGAGATAATAATCTAAAGTAAATTGCTTTTCCTGATCATTTTCTAATTTTACACATACTGTGTTTTTCTGTGGAGCAGTTGAGGACATCCCCGGATTAACTGCAATAGTGTGAACGACAAAAAGTGTTCGAGTTGAAATTTGGCGTTTGGGAATGCAGGCCTGCTTTACTAGAAGGTAATTTGTGTTATATTCTTATTTTTGAAAAATCAAGTAGGTCTCTTTCAACGAAGTATGATCGGGTGATTTTGCAGTCTACTTCTGCCAATTCAATGTTCGGCAGAAGTTCATTTAAGACTGCAAAGTGTGGCGGGACTTTCATCTTTCTGATAAATAGGTCGTCTTCTGGATGGTTTTTATCAGATACATTACTCTCGTTAGATTGTCTGACACAAAATAATGGTCTCAGAATGTGATTTTCTAAGATTTCAGAACAAGCATTTAATATCTGTGGGGTTTCTGTACGTACTTCTCTGTAAAGTCTGGGATTAATATCATCCCAATAAACACAGTGTTGATTCACTATTTCGTTTACCATAAATGAGTATAATTCGTAGGAAAAACAGATGTTAAAAGGCAAATTTTTATTGTTCAATAAGCGCTCGCTCATTTCATCACAAAACTTTAAATAGCGATCACCATCATCTTCATGAAGTTCTTACACGAGTTGTATCCGGTAGGGATTTTTATTAATTTTCAAAATTCTTTGAACACTAGTTGGGTCTACTTTCGCTACAACTATCTGGTGCTTAAGTATTGTTTAATGATACATATCCCAATATAGCTATTTGGGCGATTTCATTTGTTACAATATGAGTCCGATTACGTTTTTGATTAGCCATTTAATGTAAGAAAATTATACCAACGCACAGTGGACGGAAACGCCGAAAAGCTGGCCAAAATATAAAGGCATTGAGCTATATTACTGAAATTGTGCATACAGGGTTTTTTGGTGTCGCTGATCAAGAATCCGAAGTTGAATTTTGAAAAAACAAAATGGCGGCTATGAAATCCCCCCAAAGCATACCAAAAATCGCCAATTATCGCTGCATTTTTACAAAACTTTGTATACAGTTTTTTTGGGTCGCTGATGAAAAATCCCATATAGAATTTCAAAAAAATTACTGTCAAAAATATATACATAGTTCAAAAATTATTATTGAATTGAAGCGAATTCATGTGTTTCATTTGTTTCGGGAAAATTAGGATCTGGGGAATGGAATAAAAATGTGTAATGACTTTGAACGCATGAGTTGAGAACGCATGACGTTCTTATTTCATGAGAACGCATTCAAAAGGAGCCCACTTTATGGTGCACGAATGTGCATGCATCCGTGCATTCGCGCACAATTTGGTCAATATCTTGCAAAGATGCAAAAAGATGCAGCTAATTTTTTTATACACTTTCGAAAAAAATGTTCATTGAACACATTCCAATAAGTTTCAAGACCAACCATCACCAACCGCGTAACTTATGGATTATTTTGTGGAGTTTATGAATCGTTGCATGTACGAAAATGCACTCCACTTCGATAATTATTTACTAATTACCATATAAATAAACTGATCTGATACTGAGATATTTTAATTGTACTTACTTTCTGATGCAGAATCCATTTTTATGACACAGAAAACTGCACTTTGAGAATTTTTACGCTGCAGACAAAATTTATCGATTTTTGAAGCGTTGCGAGCTGCCGAAATGACGCGCTGCACGGTCGCATAATAAGTAATTTCCTCGCTCAGGTAGTGAACCCGGACCGGTATTAACGGTCGTTTCTAATGCTAGGGGTACCACTACAACGATTTAAAACGTTTCCATTTCAAAAAAAAAAATCTTCATTTTTTTAATTTTAGCCAGCTTTTTGGCGTTTCCGTCCACTGTGCAACGTCAGAAAAATTACTGTTAACAAAAACTGTCACTGCGAAACAATATCCGGAAATGTTAAAATAATACAGAGTGGGTAGAGAAACAGTAGCGTATCGAAAAGCTGCGAAATGTTGTCTTTATTCAATGAAATTAAATAAAATACTTTTTTCTGCAACTGAATGGTCAATTTTTTTAAAAGTATTTTCCGATTCCTTTTGAATGGCAACCATAGAGTAGGTGCCTGAAGTAAGCATTCTAGACAACAGCGTCTGACATCTATCAGTTGAATTTCATGAATTTTGTTTACAAAATATTTTAAGTTAAAAAGTGTTTTGAGAATAGCAAAAACTGTTGCAGAAAAAATATTTTACGTAATACACCCGTAAAGTGTTTTTACTGGGTTCGCCAGCTCAAGGACTCGCTGGCGCTCGCCCAGTAATGAATCATTTTCCGGTCTTATTACGTAAATATCTATTATAATGGTGAATTTTATTTGTATACTGTATATATAGAAATAATATCACAATTCTTACAATATATTTTAAAACTATCTATCTATTTAAATATGGGTTCCGCCATATCCTCTCATATTTACGCAGATTAGAGAAAAATGTTTTTACAATTTAACGAAATTTACAGATAAACCTGCCGTGTATTATAAATGGATAACCCAATATTTTATTGCACTGCATTATGGGATAACAGAATTTTACCATATTTACGAGAAATACTCACATAGGATAAAACTACTGAAAAAATAGTTAAAGTTTACGAAACGAGCGTAAGCGAGTGGAGCAACTCCACGAACAAAATAAAGTCATTTTTAACACGTGTATCATACAGTGTTTTTTCTACAAACAGCATTAAAAGAAGAATAAAGTTTCTTTAAAAAGATTTCAAATCCTTTTAATGGTTACCTCATAATTCTAGTAGTTTATAGGATTTATGAAATAAATAAATCAAGTTTGCCCGATGTTTGACACATGCTTGTCAAATGTGAAAAACTATTGTAATATGATGAGTTCCAATATTAATTATAGTCCAGAAGGAAGCGAATCAATTCCTCAAGAAATTGAAGAAGCAGCTACAAGGGCAACTTTAGATTTGTTGCCCACAAAATCCAAACAACAATATGAATTAGCGTAAAAACGCTTTGTGGAATGGTGCGATCGGAACAATGTTGCAGGCAAGTACAGTAAAAATGTAATGTTGGCATATTTCGAGCAAAATTCTAAAATTTGGAAGTGTTCGACGCTTTGGGCACATTTTTCAATGATAAAGGCTATGTTAAATGTCAAGAACAATCAAGATATAAGTAAGTTTTATAAACTCATCGCATTTTTGAGGCGCAAAGGAGAAGGATATCGCCCAAAAAAATCAAAAATTTTTACACGCCAAAATATTGATGTTTATTGCAGAGGCGCCAGATGACAAGTACCTATTTGATGTTTAAAGTAGCTGCTGTAATGGGTATACTAGGCGCGTGTCGCCGTGAAGAACTTTGTCAAATGAGTTTAAACAATGTTTAGAATTTATTAAATACACTAGTGGTAAACATTCCAGATAGCAAGACTAGAGTTTCAAGAACCTTTACTGTTATTACTGAGACTTATATTGACTTATATCATAAGTACTTAGCATTACGACCAGCTCATGTCAACCACCAACGTCTTTTTATTAAATACACTAGTAACAAATGTACGATTCAACCTGTTGGAATAAATATTTTTGGAAAGATGCCTACAGATATTGCAAGATTTTTGAAATTACCAAATAGTGAATTTTACACCGAACATTGTTTCCGTCGGACATCCGCCAGCTTGTTAGCAGACTGGTGCAAATTTATGTACAATAAAAAGACATGGAGGATGGAAAAGTTCGAGTGTTGCAGAAGGATACTTGGAAGATTCGTTAGAAAACAAAAAGAGGATTGCTTGTCACATTCTTCCAAATAATTGCCCTTCTTCTAACAATTCAGAAATAGAGCATATTAATAGTATTTCCTCCACTGCTTCAAGTTCAACTTCAACAATTTCTTCTTGTGAAGTAGCTTCCTCACGAGGGATAAATATTACTAATTGATCCAATTGTACAATTAATATAAATATTTCTAAATAACTTGTAATTTTTTTGTTAATAAATATATAAATGTCATGACAAACGACTTGTCATTTTACTTTTTGCACTAGTGTTAAAAGTAAATCATGTGATCATTTTTAACGCGAGTTTATATAATATTACATTTTTAATTCAAGTATGCCGTGTTAAAAATTTAGTTTTTAATGGTGTTTGTAGAAAAAAAAATGTAATTACTTTATTTTGCTCTATGATAAAAAATTGTAATGTTAAATTCTTTCATGAAGATTATTCTTTCTCAATAACAATGGCATTTTTTCTCTTCTAAATGAAACAGATTGTCTGATTAGCATAAGCACTTAACTACAATAGACGGAGGTGGCCACAAATCACCCGTTTTAATATTTAGGCGCCCCTTTTATAACGGTGCGTATGATTCTTCATCTCATTCTAAATAATCCCATGTAGAAATAATATGGCACTTTTAATTCGGGGTGTCGTTTCATTCCCCCAACAACCAGAGCGTGTATTTTTGTGCCTTTTGGTTCTAGAAAACATGAATATAAACTAAATTATACTATAAATCTTATACCTAATAAATGTTAAAATGAATATACATATTAATAAATAAATCAGATGTAAACATTTAGAATTATGATAACTTTCCATGTTTGACATAACGGAAAACTTGTATCTATATATTATCTTAACAATCAAAATAAATTTGTTGATATGTGCAGTAATTATAATTAGTATTTTCTTTTGATATCCCATTAATTGAAAACATGTATTTTTCTGTTAGATCACGGCCAATTAGCTCGAAAATGTATAGGATATTTTGTTATACACGATAAATTTAAAACGAAATTAAGAAAATTTTGAGATGGCTAGGTGGAAATATTCTTAAATTTCAACAATTCCCTAAAATTTTGATTAAATGGAGCAATTGCCGCGCAATATTTAAAAGCTGTGAGTTTCTTCCGTGAGAATTGTGGATATTCCCGGAGCTTTAAAATATGATGTAGAATATTTCTCTTGGAAAAAGATTTCTAAATTTTGGAAAAATTCCATCAGTCCACCTCTAAGAAAAAATGTTATATTTGCTAGCCACAAATAAGAAATAAAACAGGAAGAATGATCCCTAAAGATATCGTAGTTTAATTATGTACTTTGAGCTATACATTTCTCTGCGCAGGACTAGTCTTCACAGCTCTTTGTTGGTTAACTTTGGAGAATCTAACTCATCAATGGATACATTAAGATGTTACCTATATACTATATTTTAAATTTATTAGCACAACTTTGAGCGTACCTTTGTTTAATACACTTCAAAAGGATGTGGCCAATTAGTAGTGCAAGAAGTGCCTCAGGGTTAATTTCGTGACCTATATTTTTAGTTTTCTACATATCAGATATACAACCACAAAAATACACAGCCAAATTTACCTCACAGTTAATAACTTCAGTTAGAGATTTTTGAAGATTGAGGGATAAGTTGTTTAATTGACACCAGTTGGAAATTTTTTCTGTTGTATTGGATTAGTTCACAGTCGCTCATGCTTGGAACTACGCCAAATATCTTTAAGGCATCCACATAAAGAAGGCTACTGACATCCAACTGATCAACAATGTCATTGATGAATATGTTAAATAACAATGGCCAAAATACAGATCCCTGCGGAACTCCTGTTGCAAGGTACTCGACAGACCTGACCCCATTAAACACTACATACTACTTTATATTGGATACATATGGGGCAAACTTAGTTAGTAGTGAATCAAAAAGTCTAAATATTTTAAGGTTATTAAGTAGTATACGATGATTGAGTCTGTCGAATGCCTTGGAGATCTCTATGTAAATAACGTCAGTTTGGGCCTGCATATTTATTGATTCAGCAATGGAATGCGTGATGCACATGGTTGTGGTGGATCGAACTTTTATGAAACCGTGTTAGTATGGCGACAGTCTGATACTAATGTTGCAGTAAATATTGCTATACAGTAAAAATTCGAGAGCCTTGCAAAAATTATACAGTATGGAGCTTGGACAAAAATTTGTGTTAACTCCTTTTTTATACACGGGACAAACTTTGGAATATTTCCAGATTTCAGGAACGGTACAAGTTTTCAGACACAGATTGAGTAAGATTTTCAGTGGTGAAACAAAAATGCAGGCACCGTCCCTCAGGATGCATGTACTGCATCTGGACCGGTTGTCATTTTGAGTTTAATTTATTTTTATGCGACAAGAACTTCATTTTCATCAAATTTACGAATCAATAACTCAATAAGGAAGGCCAATTGGAAAATTTTCAACTCTCAATGTTCGATTTTTTTTTTAGCACCGAGTCAGGGGATGAGGTATGGACATCCGTTTAATTTCCGATATCGATCAGTGAAGTTAAGCAGTACTGATCGACTCCGGCAATTGGATGGATGAACGATAGCTCGTCTAAGAGTCGGTAGGCAATCTCGGGAAGGCTGCTAGCCTGATGCAGGCAAAGAGGCGAGCCCGGGTGGAGGGTCGAAGAGACCTACCCAGGAGGTTTGCCACTCTGCTAGCGGTGCAGGCGGGTAGGCCCAGGCGGTGGGTTAGTTGACAGTCGAAGACCGTGGTTCGGAGTCCACGCTACACTGTAGGTCCCTAGGTAAAAAGGGCCCATTGTGACCTACTTGCCTAGTAAAATAAGTAGCTACTACTACTACTACTACTACTACTACCCTGAGTGAAATATCAAAGGCACGGGCATCAATTTTGAGACACTCCGTATATACTAATTATGATAGATATATATGAGTCCATTTGATACGTTAATATTATTCAATATTAAGATTGTTTTAGTACATCGTACTGTTTGTAATACCACCTTGTAAAAATAAACCGCCTTAAAATTCCTTTCGTTCATTATTTCCAAGCTGTCTTTATGTGTTATAGATAACTTCACAACGGAAAATGATTTAAAATTTTTATGTTCAACGTACAAACTCTTCACTCCTGAGTCATAAAAATACCTTGTAGTTATTTTAAAGTCAATAAACCCTCCAATGAATCACAATTTTCTCCTAACTGCAAGTACACCTCAATCCAATTTCCTCAATTCCTTGAACATCGCGTAAGACCGTGGTGTAATAAACTGAGCCTGCGGTACAGCGCAAGTGTAATTCCGAAACGCAACAGTGTTACAGTCCTTGCGGGGGATTCCCTATTGGAATCTCGTCGTCGATCCATGACTCACAGTACGGCAAATAGCATCAGGGAATAGCGAGGGTGGTCAGTGCACTGGCACTGCAATAAGCAATAGAGCCACCCCTATGTACTCTGGAGCGGGTAATTTGCACGAGAGGACCTTTTTTATAATCTTGAGCAATCAACAATACGACTACAGACAGATGTCGACCAACAATAAAGTTATTTGTTAGAAAGTGTTAAACCAAAGTCTATTTTGCAACACCTTGGACTTAAATATCATAAACAGTTTGTATGTGCGTATGCAGCGAAGGATGATAGGTGTACTGTGGTCGCGTACTGGCTTGCTGGCAGCTCTACTAGTAATAAACCACTTCAACAACCATACATCGAAGTAATACATTTAGAGAACATGTATTATTAAAATTTGCACGAAATTCAAGCAACTGGAAAATACAAAAACTTTCTTAAATCCAAGGTGATTCTAAATGAGAACCATGAATTAATCAAACGGGGTGTAGATAAAGTCGAAATAATATGAAAACCTAAATAATTTTTTTTTTTTTGAAATTCTACCTCAACAAGATACAGGGTATTAAATGGTCGACTAGTGGATCACTCATTTACTCATATCTTTTAACTGAGTAAATCAACGAAATTTATTTTTTTATGTGCAACCATTACTTAGAAAGAGCAGTAAGCAGACAAACTTTCAGCACATTCTAACAATCCAGTGCCGTAGTAATAGGGGTCATGTGGCACTTTATACTCTAGTAATAAATTGCAGTTAGTTTTTTTATTTTTTCTTTTAATTTTCGTAATCCTTGACTCAAATACTACAAAAAAAGGTATACTTGTTCAATTCGCCCAAGGGAGTCCGTTTTCCAGATATTTTCAGTTACATGTCGCAGCACCAGTCGTTATGTGAAATACTATTTTGCAAATACAAACGAGAATTACTAAGAAACAAGTTTTATTACCTAAAAACAAATTATTTAAAATTAAGACTATGATCATAACTGTTCAAAGTGTCCTCCATTGACACGTATACA
Organism: Rhamnusium bicolor; assembly: GCA_029963845.1. NCBI lineage: Eukaryota > Metazoa > Arthropoda > Insecta > Coleoptera > Cerambycidae > Rhamnusium > Rhamnusium bicolor. The sequence continues at coordinate 3,062,204 of JANEYF010001596.1, read as the reverse complement.
CTCGCGCAAATGCTTTTCTAAAGAAAACATATTTCTGCGCAAATCTGAATCATTTAATATTATTCAAAAATATTTTCTACCTTAGTCTCAATTCGTCTATAGTATCTATCAGGGTTGCATGACCATGTCTTTAATTTGTCCAGAGACAGTAAAATCTAATGGATTTAAATCCGAAGATCGTACAGGCCAATGAATAGGAGCGTCATCTCCACGACCAATCCGTCGATTTGGAAAATCGCCACCAATCTATTGCCTAGGTTGTCTGCCATAATGCGGTGGGGCGCTATCGTGCATGAAACAAAATCTGCGCCTAGTTCTAAGTGGAATATGTCGTACGAATAAAAAAAAAGTGTTTTCCAAAAATTCATGATACAAATTTGCGTTTAAATTTCCAGGAAAGATGTAATACCTGAGAATCTTATTGCCCAGTGTAGCAGCCCAAACATTTATTTTAATGTTGGTAATGAGTGACTTTGGTTGATGTTGGATTTTCCTGAGCCCAAACATGTCAGTTGTTCATGTTGAAAACCCCATTTCTGATAAAAGTTGCCTCATCCGTAAAGATGATCCTTGACATAAAATTGGAATTACGATTATGCATATCAATTAACCATTCACAAAACTCAACACGTGCTATTCTATCTTCAGGCAGAAGATCTTGTACTTGCCTCAAATGATAAGGGTGCAGCTGCTGTTCCCTAGCTATTCTCCAGGCACCGGACTGCGAAACATTTGTTTGAATTGCTAGCCGTATTGTGCTTACGGTGGGATTATTATGTAAAATTTCTGATACATCTTCCTCCTTTTCAACTCTTCGCACAGTTCTTCTTCTACCTTTGTTCAAATGTTTTGGTTTAACATAGCCAGTTTCACGACAACGACGTTAGACTTTTTTCTTTTGGGAAACATATCTGATTAACGTTTAGCTGCCGCTGTCGAATTTCATTGACATTCTCTTAATGTTAAAAGCATATCTGTGTATTCTGCGCAAGAATAATTCAATTTCAAAGGCACCTTTATAATTATATTTGCAAAATAGTATTTCACATAATGACTGGTGCTGCGACATGTAACTGAAAATGTCTCGAAAACGGACTCTCTTGGGCAAATTAAACAAGTATATCTTATTTGTAGTGTTTGAATCAAGGATTATTAAAAGAAAAATAAAAAAAGCATAACCGCAATTTATTTCTAGAGTATAAAGTGCTACATAACCCCTATTACTGTTGTACTGGATTGTTAGAATGCGCTGAAAGTTTGTCTGATTACTGATCTTTCTAAGTAATTATTGTATACAAAAAATTAGTTCCGTTGATGTACTCTGTTAAAAGATATGAGTAAAAACGTGATCCGCTAGTCGACCATTTAACACCCTGTAGCATTTTCGGAAAAAAAATATTTAGGTTTTCGTATTATTTCTACGTCATCTACACCCCGTTTAATTTATGACGCTCAATTTAGAATCACCTGGTATATTTATCAATACCGCATTTTTACACGTGTCTAGGTACAATAGTTATTTACTATATTATTAGTGGAATATAAGCATCATTAGAATCACGAGTGCTGTAATATACTTTAGCATAGGTGCAATGTACAACATTTTATCTACGACCGCTTGGATATGAGAAAACTAATAAAAATAGATTTTTTACAGAAAATTCAGATTTAATATTTAAATAAAGTGAATTTTACTTTTGTTGTTTTGTCGAAAATCTCATTAAAATCCAGCTAAAATAGCAGAAAGCACGATTAGTGACCTCGGACATAGAAGAAGCTGTGACCAGTGTTGTATCTGTATTATTACCACGAAAGTTAAGATTGAAGTATTAAAAAGCTTACGAACGGTTCGTTAAATAGTGTGATTAGAAAAAAAATGAAAACTCAAATGAACGAGAAAGTTTTGCTAACACTTCAATAATTTGTCGAAAAATTACAGATCTTCCAGCATTTGGGCAACGATTTGTATTAAAGAAAATATGGATATAAGCAAATCCAGTCAATTGATTAAATTTTTAAAAAGGCAATCGGGGGGGGGGGGGTACAGACCTAAGAAGTTGAAAATATTTACAAAAGATGAGACTGTGGGGTTTCTGAAAGAAGCTGACGATGAACAATATTTTCTTACCAAGGTAAGAATGCTTAAAATATTTCTCTAATTCATAAATTTGTTAATTGAGAAGAAGAGTCTAAAATCTTGGTCTAATCTTAATCTCCCATGTTTTTTTTATTTTGGCAAAAACTCATAATAAAAAAACTGACAAACTAAATGAAAATGACATGATATGACATAAAAAGTAAATCCATAGGGTCTTCATATAATTTTTACTTTAATATTCTTTCCAGATTGTATTGATAAATTGAATTTTCTAGAGCATGCCGAAAAGAAGAGCCCACTAAATTCCTTTTAGAAAATGTTAAGAATGAAGGGTCGATTATTCATTTCATAGAAAACCCAAACACCGATACCAACATTTCTCGAGATTTTTTTTATAACATTTGGTGGCATCCAATGTGTTGATGTAGTGGACATAATTCGAAAGTATTTGGCATTATGTCCTCAGCATGCCGATCTGCAGCATGCTCCTGTATAAAACAGCCTGTTGGCATCAATGCGTTTGGAAAAACCGTTGCTACATTTTTGAATTTATCACGTTCTGAAGAGTACACTGGGCAGTGCTTCAGGCGTTCTTCTATTTCCATGCTTGCAGACTCAGGAGCAGATCTTTTAACTCTAAAGCACCATGGAGGTTGGAAATCCAACCCGTTTGCTGAGGGATACATCGAAGGAAAATAAAAAGAAAGTAGCAATGAAAATTTTTGGAGAAGACGAAACCCCGACATGTAGTTGTTACACTAACAATTCATCTTTGAAAATAAGCAGTAACAATATGACCCAACTAACCACATCAGGTAGTATAAATCTATCAAAATACATAAAATGTGTCATTAATATTTATAATACCAAATAATTGTTGTATTGTTTCTAGTTTCAATAAATTTTTACTTCTCTTTGATTATAACTTTTGAAAGTCAAAATGGGTTAAGTAACGAGTTCATTATACCACTAGTGGTGTAATAGAGTTCATTACATAAAATAAACGTCAGTGAATGACATAATAAGTATTTCTCAAGAAGGTCGTAGATAATAGTTAATTATGTAACAAAGAAATAGAATTACTTATTAAAATATACATACGACACAAAACAAAACAACAAAATAAATAAAACAAGAACCTATACAGGAAACAATACCTGACGGAACAAATAAATTAATTAAATTTAAAAACAGAATACGCCACAAATGGCAAGAATTGACAAACGACGACTAATCGACCTACAAGAGAATATCACCGACATTTTTCCCTATTAATGTAGACCCTACACAGAAATGTAAAAGAAATAAATACAAGACAAGTTTTGGGATTTTTTGTGTATCTCTCCTGTACTCGCGCTGCTATTTCAAAAAAATGGCTCCAAAAATTCAGATTTTCCGAAAATGTCGTTCTCGGCGCACTTCAACATAAAAACAGTTACCTAATTAATAAATTTCTAGAACATATAGTCTATTTAATCGAGGTTACAAAATTGAAAGCTGACTCTTGGCATGTCTACTAAAATTAAGTTCGCAGATGGTTCATAAAAAAAAAAAAAAAAAAAAAAAAAAAAAAAAAAAAAAAAAACAAAAAAAAAAAACGAGCCGGGGGGAGCCCGAGGGGGGGGGGGGGGGGGGGGGGGGGGGGGGGGGGGGGGGGGGGGGGGGGGGGGGGGGGGGGGGGGGGGGGGGGGGGGGGGGGGGGGGGGGGGGGAGGGGAGGGGGGGGGAGAGGAGGGGAGGGGGGGGGGGGACAGGGGGGGGGGGGGGGGGGGGGGGGGGGGGGGGGGGGGGGGGGAGGGGGGGGGGGGGGGGGGGGGGGGGGGGGGGGGGGGGGGGGGGGGGGGGGGGGGGGGGGGGGGGGGGAGGGGGGGGAGGGGGAAAGAAGGGGGGGGGGGGGGGGGGGGGGGAGGGAGGGGGGGGGGGGGGGGGGGGGGGGGGGGGGGGGGGGGGGGGGGGGGGGGGGGGGGGGGGGGGGGGGGGGGGGGGGGGGGGGGGGGGGGGGGGGGGGGGGGGGGGGGGGGGGGGGGGGGGGGGGGGGGGGGGGGGGGGGGGGGGGGGGGGGGGGGGAGGGGGGGGCCGGGGGGGGGGGGGGGGGGAGGGGGGGGGGGGGGGGGGGGGGGGGGGGGGGGGGGGGGGGGGGGGGGGGGGGGGGGAAGAGGGGGGGGGGGGGGGGAGAGGGGGGGAGGGAGGAGGAAACGGACGGGAAGAAGAGGGGAGGGAGGGGGGGGGGGGGGGGGGGGGGGGGGGGGAGGGGGGGGGGGGGGGGGGGAGAAGAGAAAGGAGGGGAGAGGGGGGGGGGGGGGGGGGGGGGGAGGGGGGGGGGGGGGGGGGGGGGGGAGGGGGGGGGGGGGAGGGGGGGGGGGGGGGGGGGGGGGGGGGGGGGGGGGGGGGGGGGGGGGGGGGGGGGGGGGGGGGGGGGGGGGGGGGGGGGGGGGGGGGGGGGGGGGGGGGGGGGGGGGGGGGGGGGGGGGCGGGGGGGGGGGCCGGGCCGGGGGGGGGGGGGGGGGGGGGGGGGGGGGGGGGGGGGGGGGGGGGGGGGGGGGGGGGGGGGGGGGGGGGGGGGGGGGGGGGGGGGGGGGGGGGGGGGGGCGGGGGGGGAGGGAGGGA